>WBNH01004198.1:21566-62553 GCA_013401255.1 Urocolius indicus | reverse complement strand
TGGGCCAAACCATGACACCCACTGACAAGAGCAGTGAGGTGTTTCCTTTATTACCAGAGAGGCTCTAAGGGACTGTTTCCATCTGCTGTCACCCAAATCTAGATACCAACCAAGCATTTGCAGAAGGAACAATCATTTGCTTCAAGACTGGAGTGACTTTTGCCTAAGCAAGACTGGTCAAGATGGTGCAAAAATTTCAGGTAAGAGGAGAAATCCTTCCAGTGCAGACTTCTTTAATCTTTGTCACAGTTAAGGGAGCTATCTTCAAAGAAGGCAGTGTCCCCCCTGCACACACACATCTCCTTCCTAGATATATACATCTCATTTAACAGTTTCAGAACAAACTCTGTTTTAAAACCAGAAATGTCTCACCTCCTTTTACGAATTGATTTTTAAACTATTCTGACACTAGCTTGTCTGTTGGCCAGACTAACAGATAAAAAGAATAAACACATCACTGTGGCACTGAAAGAAGACATGAACCCGAATATACTTTGAAACAGGATAGCCTAGGCTAAGATTTCATGCTGGATACTTCATCTTGTAACTATAGCAGAACATCCTCTGTTACAATAGATGTGTATTTGTTTAACACAACTCCTTGCTACACTCAACATCCAGTTCTGTGAGCATTTACACAACATAAACCAGGTAATTATTTTAAAATTTCAAGACACTGAAGTGATCTTTCTAGGGGAGCTGATTCTGCCCTAACTGTTCATTGCTGTCTAAATAAACAATAGCTGTAGCTAAGACTTGCTGTGCTGTCAATGATATTCTGACATACTTGACTAATTCAGGTACTGTGTCCCAGTTCACACCACTGTCAGCAACGCAGCTCTGTTCTCTGGATCTGACCTAGAGAAACGTGCCAATTAATAATGGCAGAACCTCATCCAACACTCTTATCTTCTGCCTAATGAAGTCCAAGTGTTTCCTCCTCCAGTTAGAAGACAAGCTGGTTGCTTCTGTGTCTTGAAGGCCATCTGTGTCTGGCTTGAGCAAAGCTATGCCACAGGTCCACAACAAGAAAATCCTGGGGCTGGGGCAACTGGGCTCAAGACTTCACAGAAGATGGACATAAATGACAGACTACATGGAAGCCCTCAGAGAAGAAAAACTCTGTGGGCTTGACTGTTTGCTAAGAGAAAAAGAATTAAGAGGCATTATAGTGTCCAGAGCTTCACAGAAGCTCACAACTGACAAGAAGTTACTTGGCTCAAATGGCCTCACAAAATTCCCTGTTTCTGTGCTCAACTAACCACGTCAGTGGTACAGTAATTCATACACGGTAATCTGGGTGACAGGAGTACATTGCTCATTTAAGCCCAGCCATCCTCTCAGAGCTCTGTGCTGCCTGAAGTAATCGTGTCTTACAGCGGCAAAGGCACAAGCAACAGCTCTTTTTACCCTTTCGATTTTTACTTGGTTGCACAGAAATTCAGCTTTTGCCCTTGAACACAGAGGCACTGTAATCCTGAAAGCTTTAATCATCGCAGGTAAAAATGTTAACCACTCAGTATTCAGGGGTCATTTGGGTTCATGATGTGGCTTGACCACAATGAGAAAAATAGATGAATACTGGCATATTTGGATGATGATTCAACCATGTACAGAGTAAGGGTTGCTAATTATGGTGGAGAGGTTGAGTGCTAAAAATTCAGACACGGTGGGATTTTGCATGCAAAGTGTAAGCACTTTGATAAACAAAAGAAAGACAGAAACTGATACAGGGTTGGTATATTTTTGGCTAAAAATATATAAACACACAACCTCAACCCAAGCCCTCACAATAAAAAAACAAATCTAAGCTTCTGTATGTGGGGAGCCTCTGAGCTAGAAGGAGATAAAAAAACCAGAGGGACAGAAATGAATACTGAATTAAAAATGAGCATCTAATAACAAAAGAGGAAATACAGAATATGATCTTGCAATTTTTGGCTCATCTATGCCTTTCTTGCTTTGAGAGAAAAATGGCAACTGTCATAATTTAAAGAGATCACCCTGTGCATTCAAATACTTAGACGGTCCATTGGTTTCCTAAATGTGACACAAATGTGCAAGGCAGAGTGATTTTAAATGCTGAAGTGATATTTAAAAAATCCTGCAAACCCTTTCCCTGCCTTTGAACTTGTAGAGTGTGTACAGCGCTTCAGTGCTGTCCCTGGCTCATACAAATTTGTTCATTCTCGCATGGGAACTTTTGAGTTATGGATACTAATCAAGAAAGGCTCATTAGTGGTTTTCCCTTCTCCAAGGTCTCCAGTGAGTGGAATCAATGTACTGGTAAGTCTATTTGTGGTTGCATTGATGGAAAAGCCCCGCGGTCCTGCAGCATCCCAAACGCACGGAAAGCTGCATTCACCCTGTCATCTCCTGTTAGCCACACCTCGGCCTCCAGGCCGGTGACAGCGGGCTGAGGCACGCACTGCCTGGGGGCCAGCACACGCGCAGCCTCGCGCGCTCCGCTCCCCACCGCTCACTTCGCGGTTCACGCGGCGACGCGTCTCTAGGGTTAAAGGGAAGGTCAACGCACACTACGGGAGCAGGTGCTAAGGAAGGCGAGAGCGGTGGCAGGGTGGGAGGGGGTGGCGGGAGGCGAAGTCCTCCTACAGCACTGTGAGGCAGTTTCTGCCAACGTCAGCGAGAAGTGGCCGCGATATTCCCATGTCACGTCGTGCTGCCCATGGCGTAGCAGCCACCGCCCCGCACGGCTCCGCTCCGCCCCGCGCTGCCCCGCACGGCTCCGCCCCGCTCCGTACGGCTCCGCCCCGCTCTGTACGGCCCCGCCCCGCGCCGCTCCGTGCGGCCCCCCGCCCCGCTCCGTACGGCTCCGCCCCGCTCCGTACGGCTCCGCCCCGCGCCGCTCCGTGCGGCCCCGCGTCGCCCCGCGTCGCCCCGCTCCGGACGGCCCCGTTCGCCTGCTTCTGCCTCTGCCCTGCTGGGCCGGCCGGAGAGGCAACGAGCAGGCATCTTTGTAGCGAGGATCTTTGCAAACGTTGAGCGCTGCCCTTCCCCCCTGCACAGCCCTTCCCCGAGGGCCATATCCTGGCTGTCCTCGCCCTCACACTGATCCGCAGCCCTTCTGCCACAGCAGCTCAGGGACAGCAGAGTGCAGCAGGAAAGGTGGCAGCTCCTGCAACCCCAGCGAGCGGCGTTTGTCCATCTGCCGATACATACAGATCAAAATTCTCTTGCCTTTTAAGGGCCTGCGGGGAGGCAACTAGCAGCACCCTACAGATTTTGGGATGTGCTTCACCTCAGTTTTGGGCTACGCATCTAACTGCACTGCTGTAACTGTGTAGCTGGAGGGAAAGGTGTGTGCCCCTGCCAGCAAACCCCTACCCGGGCATGTGACTGTGCACAGCAAGCTACAGTCACCCCTTCAGCACAGGCAGGTTGTGAGCTGAGCCTAGGAAAACTGCACATGGGAAAAAGAGTTTGGAGATGCCTCTTCTGCTGAGATCCCATTCATCCTCTCCCCAGGGCCCTGAGGAATTTGATGCATTTCTGAAAGTAACAAATGTTCTTGCAAGCAATGGCTTTCATCACTGAATACCAGGCCTGGCTTGGACAGTTCCCACGTGAGAGGATGTGGGGAGTGCAGAAAGAGGTCAGAGGCCTGTTCACTGATTCATTCTTCCTATGAACACAAAATGAGGACACTGGAGGCTCCAGGAGGTTCACCACAGTTCTCACAACTCTGCTTACTCCATAGTACTCAATTGTCTCAGTCAGTAAGCAAAGCCCGACGGTAAAAAAGCCAGGAATAAGCTTTGCTTGATCTAGTAAACTATCCCTATTCAAAGCAGCACAAGAAGACAAAGTAAGACTTCATTCCAGGAGAGCAGGAAATATTCCCCCCATTCACCATAAGCTCCCAAACTAGTGGTAAACTTTGTGCTTTTCCCCTTGCATCTGCATAGAGTGATCCTCCTTCAGTTACAGTGACAGCAGCACTGAGCAGTGTGTGGTGATGATGAAATGTTTCCTGGCAGGAGAATTAGATTCTGCACAGATGGGGCTGAAGGACTTCCACTGTTTTTTCCCTGCGTGGTGATCCCACCAAAACAGTTGCCAGGATGCTATAGCCACCACGCCTCACTTGCTGAATGGGGAATGCTGCTGTAGTGACTGTGCAGTGAGGAATGAACTTGAAGGACTGGATTTGTTCAAGCTCTGGGCTGGACCCCTGTTATATTGTTATTGCTTTTTCCTTATCTCATGTAGCACCTGACTCCATGTGCCTTGTGTGCTGTGCCTGAGGTCACATGAATCTCTGACACTGGACCTCAAGTGCAAACGGGCCCGTCAGCTGCCCAAGAGCACCAAGCTCTCAGCTGTGGTCTGCCCAGCAGAACTGCAAGCAATGCAGAGTAGAAAAAGCAGGGAGCATGTTCCCTTCTTGAGGACACTTGATAGGGGCACTCAGCTGTGATGGACAGTTTCAGCATTAAAGCAAAGACCAGCAGTGCTGGGGAGGGTACGAAAGTAAAGACTTGGCTCACACGTGTTTCATTTTGTCATTCCTGCCCAGGGTGTGGTATTGCTGGTTCTGAGAATATAGTATGCCAAGTGACATTTGACTGTCATGGGCCTGTTTTACAATGACGCTTTGTACAAACCGACCACTCTCAAACTGAAAAGGAGGAGGGCTTGCGAGAAATGAATTCTTCAGGAAGGTATGGCAGATACTTTTCTAAGAATATACTGCATGATAACACATAACCCTTTTGCCAGAGGAAAGATGAAAGGAGATACATTCCCCTGCCCATCTATCAAGGAGGTCTTATTAGAATATCTTACTGTACTCATCTCATTTTTTACTTTCTTTTAAGTTTTCACCATCCAGTAATAGCAGATATACTTAAATATTTGGGGAGTTGCTGAGCTTAGAGAAATTAAACTCCCTCTCCTTTTGTTTTCTGTCTTCTTTTGGGCTGACAAGTTACAGTGGTCAGGCACCATTGTCCCTTGTTACGATAGGGCAATCACAGCCCTATTTACAAGTACTAGATATCAGAATACAAAACCTGGCCATATGTGAAGCAGGAGCAGGTATATTATTTAAAGGAAAAGGAGAGGGAAAACTAGCAATGCTTTTAAGATTTGAGGCATACTCTTTAATGTAAAAAGCATGTTGTTCCTGGGGCGGGGGGGGGAAACCTCATTAGTTACTTATAAAGCCTCAGGGTGCCAAATCCCAGAGTTACAAGAACATCTGATCAGAAAGCTTGTAAAAAAGTGGCATTTGCACCATTTTCCTGAGGCTAAATCTTGCTTTGGACTGTATGACGTGAGTCTTAGTAAATCAAACGGGTCCTGGAATGCTCCCGGGAAAACCTCTTAACTTCCAGAGCTTGATGGCTGTGTCCAAACTGCTTAACTGCTGGTAGTGGAACATCCTCGCACTGCGTGTGTGAGGGCCCTTCGGTGAGGGCAGCTGCTGGCTCAACCCTGCCCCGGGTAACAGCTGGCTGCCCCCTGCCAGCTCCAGAGCTGATAGCTAACACTTGATCTTTGAACTGAAATACCTCGCAACACTCAGACACAGCTGCTGGAAAACACGTGCACGTGGGTGCAGCCAGGGTATGCCTGAAGCCCAGAGCCATTCATTCCAGAAGCAAGTACCTTATTGCATACACTCAAAGCAGTGTCTGCTGCTCACATAGGTACGTAGCAGGCTTCCTCACATCTCCTTCATTCCTATGGCTGTGACTGATCCAGCAGGATTTGCCTTATAAACACAGAGAGCTACAGTGAAATTCTGGGCACCCACAACTCCTTTTCCCTGAGCTTCCTCTTGAGATCCCCAACATGCCCAGCTTTGCTTTACCTTTTGGAGAGCTCTGCTTTAACCTCATCAAGTTCAGTTGCTATGCATGTCTGTCACTGGAGTGAACTGTGCTTATCTGCCTCTGGAAGACACTCCCCTGCCCAAATTCAATATCACTGATATTTCTCACAGCAATCTTTCAATCCACTCCTCCTTCAGCCTTTTCTATAACAACGTGTAATTTTCATAGACTTTACTACTGCAGTCATTGCAGTCAATGTCAAAGATTGATTTTATTGATTTATTCCCTTAGCTGTTGCTGCTCAGAAGCTCGGCTGTATCTCAGATCACATGTTTTGGGTTTATCTTCACTCTACATTAAATATACTATATATGGGGTGCTGGAGAGTCAAGACTCAGGATTTAAACACAAATAAAAACGTACATGGTTGAAGAGAAAGCCTTGAGGAATTCTCCAGCCCTGTTAGGAGAGGTTTGTGACAGGTGATATTTTAGGACACGTTTTCATTATCCACTCTACCTCATCTCTGTCAGCATCCTCAAGAAAAGGCAGGGCTGTCCAGACTACCTTCTTTGACCTGCAGCTGCACCAACCCACCCTTTTGTGCTAGCACTGGGATTAATTTGACTGTAGGATGTGCTGGAGCAGAGAAAGGATTTAGATTGCACAGCTGCACAAGAGCTAGTGCTGCTACAAGGGAGGGAGAACCATGGGGCCAAGGATTTGAGGAGGCAGGGAATGATCCTGCCCATTCTTGGTAGCAGTTGCTCTTTCGTGGGGTCAGACCATGAGTGAAATCACAGTCGCAGGACAGTGGCCCTTCCTTATTCCCTTGGTGATAATTCTGGCATTGTGCAGTGTCTTCTCACTCAAATCACAGTAATAAACACAGTAAACCTACACAAGTTTCATACATTAAAAGAAGGCAGTTTTGGCCTGCCCGAAGGAAATGCTGAGGTGGAAGAGTGACCATCACTTTAGCTTAAGAGATAAAATCTGAGCCCTGTCAGTGGCACACACTTAACCTGAATCTGCTGCAGGCCAATCCTTCCTTGGTGGGAAAGGCTTAGTACTGCCTTGTGTGAGGTTGCTGTCACAATAGGCACCTTTTAGCAGCTCAAAAGCAGTGCAGCAGTGCCTACAGCAAACCTATGCCCACAGTGTAAGTGCACAGGTGGCTCTGTTGTTGGTAAACAGTACTGCTCCCTGAGGGGAATATTTTCATGGAGGCTGACTGCCAACACAATTTTGAGCTGCCAACAGCCTGCAGCTAAAGAGCACAAGGACAAGATTTTTGTCATGTCTTCACCAGAAGTCCATTCTCTTGCCTGTTCTGCAACGACTGAAGCTCTTGGTGGCACTGGGGTGAAAGAACTGATCTGTCCCTGATAAAAACATACGTTGGTATCTGCTCTCCCTTTCCTGCCAAATGAATGATGGTTGCTGTAGGCAGCCTCTCATAGAAAACTTCCAGCTGTCAAGGGGGAAAAATGTCCAACAATTATGCAAACAACTATTGTAGGCATTTACAAACTATATTTATGGCCTTTGTGAGAGTTGCTATTAAACCAGGTGACTGGACAGAAACCTTGAAGAAACTGTGGGTATTTAATCAGGATAAAAACGTGGATTCCAAGAAGAACACACGCAGATTAGCAAAAAATGTAGTTAATGCCTAAAAGCGCAGAGCCAATCGATTACCCTGCACACAGTGCACATGTGGCTGCTACCTGGCCTGGTGCAAAGAGAAGGATGGGCCTTCAGCAGGGGCACCCAGGACACTACCCTGGCGCCTTGCTAGGCCTGTGCCTGAGCAACAGGTGCAGGGAAGAAGAGAACACAACACTTCTTGTGTTAATTCAAGCAACTATACTAAAAGGAAGAGGCAGGTGTGTTCCTCTTTAAAGTCAGCTGAAGGGTAGTATGTGGGTGAATGTGGCCAGGGTCCTGCTTCAGAGACTGCTGGGGAGGGACAGACTGTGGATCACTTCAGGAGAGTGTTGGCTGACTGTGAGGAGGAGGCTGGCAGCCCTTGCTACCCACCATGCTCACTTATGCAGTGTCTGCAGCCACAGGACACAGAGGAGGGGGAAATGAAGAGAACAGGGTGGCTGCAAGAGGAGGGGGAGATCAAAGCTTCTTCCTTTCCCCCCTTTGTGTCTCGCCCCTCCATTTGAGATTCTGTGCCTTATTTCTGCTATGTTTCTCAGTGCTTGTTTTCCCCTGAGGTCCACCTGCAAGGCCAGACCTCTGGGAGGAGAATCTCCTGCTTGCTGTGTCAAACAAGAACACCTGCTGTGGTAGGCATCCTGAGCAACAACACCTGGGCAGGCCATCCCTGCCATCCACACTGTCCCTGTAATCTTGCTGCCTGGGGGTGCCAGAGGCAAAATGGGTAGAGGTGGTTGCTCTTCACCCTTTCTTCTGCACCCTCAGAGTAGGGACAAGTTTTACTAGTAACTTCATGAGCCAAGTCATTTAACCATTTCTGTCCTCTCTACTGCATCTGCCTCACAGGATGGCAGCATTTGATATCTCAAAAGATAAAGAATATTTTGTTGAAAACAAAGGAAAACTAGAGAAAATCTACGGCAGTAGTGGGAGGGAAATGAGCTGAAAACCATAGACAGGGCAAAAGTCAGAATAACCAGATGAGTGAGGATGGTTATAGTGTGCAAGTGAAGAGACATTGAGTCACATTGCAAGCTTGTACCATAAAAGGATCTATACCTATTTCCCAGAAGGTGATCAGTTTGCATAATGCAGAAATTTTAAGAAGGATGTTCATTGGAACTTGATGAATAATTATTTTTTTTGTGTTTCATTGGCAAATTTGGAAAGTCAAGAAGACTCATTTCAATAAGACTGAAAGGAAAAAAAACCTGGTTTTTTTTGTGAATTGAAAAGTAAATTGAAAAGTAAACCAATAATTTGGTTTGCATATTTAAAAATAACAGGGATTTCTGAAATCTGTTTTTTGCTTCAAACAAGAAAAACAAGTTTCAAACAAGTTTGTTGCTTCAAACAAGAAAAAATAAAATCTTTTCATTTGAAAAACAATGAGAGTTAAATCATTAGAAATTCTGAAGGGTTTGGTTTGTTTGTTTTTTTATTGCTATTAAAGAATGTGATTGTACTGTCCAAGCTCCTGCAACGCATTGCTGTCTCCCATCCTGAACTTTTGGCTGCAAAAGTTTGTTTCAAAAAGCCCCATTCTCAGGCTTGACAATTTATTGTGCAAATCCAAACTCCTCAAAACTCCAGAGCCTGCATCTCAGTATGTCTCCAGCTCCTCAGTGGCCCAGGTACTCCACAAAATATCAATCAGTCACTGCAAAGTCACAGACAAGAGGTTATGGCTGCATTCACATTTGCCAGCTCAGTGTGCTATGACCTAAATACAAAGTCTACTATTGAATGGCTTGCAAATGAAATTACTCTGTTTCAGGATGTAGTATGAAAAAACAACAACAAAGATGATCTTATAGAGCATTTGTAGTTAAACCTTTTGAAGTCAGGAATGGGGGGTGCCGTAGTTTCATAGCTATTGGCGGAATGGGAATGAAGGGAGACCGAATCCTGCCTAACCCCTCTACCCTAAAGACCTGGGTACAAAGATACCGGGTATTTTCATTGAGTCTTGACTTCTGGCAATAACCCAACACAGGCTGCTACATCAGGCAGGTGATATTGCAGCAAAGTCATTTACAGGGCTGTGGTGGCAAAATTTGTTTTAGTTAGGTCCTTAGAGTAATTAGAACCAAGACTGCTTTACACGTTTTCTTTTACAAGTTTTAAGTTGGTTGCTGATGTTAGAAAAATAATAAAAAGTGGGTTAATACAATGGCCATTTAAATGAGCAAACATAGCAAAAAACCTTAGGAAGTGAAACTTTCTCAAGAAAGCTCTGCTTAACTGCAGTTGCTCGTGTTGCAAAAGGTTCCCCTCACGTTTCTCTCATTGCACTCAGTACTGGTTCTAGGCAGCAAAAAGTCAAAATTACACTTTGCTAGTGTGTAAGATACTGATGTTTTCTTTGCAAAAGAGCCGATGATTGAAAAATTAAAAATGTTGGTGGTGAGGGCTTGAAAAAAGCTTTAGGAAAAAAATGTACATGCATTTTCTCAAAAGTTTCCCCCTTTCCTTCAACATTTCATCAAAATTATAAAATTCAAAACACTTCCTTCCAATTTGTGTAGGGATTGATTTTCTTTGTATGTACCAGATACAATCTCAGTGCTATCTAAAAGAAAAATTCCCCAAGTGGTGTGTAACCCACAAGCCCATCCCCCTATTTATCCACTCTGTACTGATTTTGCAGCTCTGTTTCATAATCTCTTTCCCCCCTAGAAACACATTTGCAAATCTCCTCAATTCTCCCCTTCATCCCTAGAACGTAGGCCAACAGAAGTGGCCACTATCATACCTCCTGGTATCTGTTATCCCTGTGGCCAAAACATTAAGAATTCTTTTGGATGCTGTATCTGAATTTTAAAACTGTCTATCTAGGTTTTCAGGTGATGAGAGCAGGACAAGACAGCTGGAGTTGCAAAGAAGCACATTAGGGGGATGCTTGCTGCAATTAGAGGCTTTATAGTAGGCATTAATCAGTGCTCAACTCAAATAACCAGGAGAGAATTCTGGCCACACTTACACATTCAAGTTAATATTCTTAGAGTTGCTATAGATGTGATTGTCTAAGAATATGAGAAAGATAAAGCTTGCAGAGAGTGGCAATATCTGTCAGCAGCTATAGTAAGAAAGAGCTTCTCAAAGAAGAGGTAGAGTCTTGTCAGCTTTTTCAGTCTGTCAATCACTTTTGCTATCACTTAAGCCTCCTCTTGCACATCTGGCCTCTCTGACATTTCAGGGAGTTGTTTTCATACTTAGCCCTGGTAGGAACTTCAGGGAAGGGGAATTGCGAAGTCCTAGAAATGTGTTTTTAAGTACTTTGTAAACATGGGGAGACAAAGGGAGTTATCACTAATGCTTTGTGCATGCGATCAGATTCTGTGACAAAGAATATGAGCAACAAATCCTGAGGCTGATACTTTTTTGGAAGGTATCTGACCTGCTTTTAGTTTGCTGGCTCACCTGATGTCTCACCCCAAGCCCAGTGCTTGCATTCAGCATCCCATTTGCAGAGGTCAGATTACGGGGTGACTTTTTTTTTTTTTTTGTTCAACTGCTACGCTTCAAAAGCAAGAAGATTCTTGCAAACTCTGGGATTTATTCTACAACCTCCTGCCAGAAATTTCTTCCCTTGTTTTCCAGAGCCTCCATCCTATGATTTGACACATTTCCATGCACACATCACTGTAAACTTTCATTAACATGTGGTGGCCCATGGATGGAAGGCAAATCACTTCCATCCACGAGGGCATCAACCCTGCAGATAGCAGACATAATTCCCATGAGCAGATTCTCTGAAAAGCTCTGAATAAACATTCTATAATAAAACTGCAAGGAAAGGGGCAAGGAGAAAGTGTAGGAAGCTGAAAAGAGAGACGAGGTTATCCAAGGAGAGATTCTGAAGTGGTTCCCACCTCTCAGTGCTGTGGTTTTGTATTTTGTCAAGTAAATTTTCAAGAGCATTATTGACAGGGATGCAAATGGTGCACTATCTGATCTTTGCTAAAATGTGTTTTCATTTGTAAGTGGCTTCTGGGCAGGTTGTGTCTGGTAATATGCTTCATTCACAGCCTAACGGTGGTATCTGAAAGCACTGAAAAGCAACATACACCCTTCATTGATCCAGCCACTCATTTTTCTGCGCAAAACATCCTTTCCCTTCTTGGTATTCTAATTTTCTTATCTCCATCTCATCATGAGCTCTCTGAGATTTCTACACAGCAGCTGTTTCCTTAAGCTGTCCAGCGCTTGTGGCTTCTGTTCCCCTGGATGTCCCCCTGGGAATAGAGGCATACCTGTGCTGTAGTTCTGAAATCCAGTCCCCAGACGGGATGGATGTGTCCTAATGAGATAAAATACCTTTAGCCTTAGTCTATGATCACTTTTCAACTCAACGGCTGAAACACTCTTTTCTCTGACCTTGACAAACTTTGGCTTACTGCTATGTATTGAAAATGTTACCATATATCTGTCAGTTTGTAAACCTTGCCGTTCTCTTTGTGCCTGTCTGTGGGCTCCCTCCTTCTGCTCTATTACTAAGTTTTAATTTTATTTCATTTTCCATCCCATCCCATTCTATCAGCTCTCTTTCACTCTTCAGAAATGGCCTCCAGACTTGACTGGTGAACAAAGCTGATCTTTATTACCCGCTTGTCATCAATTCAGAAGTGCTTAAGAATGTGCTCCATGCCATCCTTTGGATGAACTTCCCACTATGAGCTTAGGAAAATGCCTTTCCCTGTCAAGTCTCCTGTCTTTCAAACATTTGGATTCTCTTCATGTCTGCTGAGCTGGAGCACTATCTGTTTTATGTAAACTTCTTTGCTTTATAAACATTAAATATAAAAGTTTCATTCTAGGTTTTCCAGGAGTCCTGCTTGATCTTGTAGTTTGAAATGCCATACATTTATTTAAAAAAAAAAAACAAACAACAAACAAAATACAGGGAAATAATTAACCCTGTCAAAACTGGAAGCACTCTTAAGCTATATGCCACACATGAAGTATATTCCTTGTCTGTACCCTTTAAAAATATTTATCATCTCATTTTTTAGGAGAACAGCACTCTTCATGTGTCTTCAGCAAAGCTGTATTCTTGTGTCCCTCATTACTTGCAAATTGCTGTTCTGTCAGCTCCAGAGACTATCAGTAGTACAGCTACCTTTTGCTGTTTTTCTGTCTTGCAATGCTTTAAGAAGTAAAGGGAATAAAAGTACTTTTGCCAGTATTTCTCCATTTCCACATCAGCAGCTCACCACAGTGCATACTTTACTGCTTATTTTTAGACTTAGGGGGTTCCTTTGGTTCTTTTTTGCTTATTTGTGAAAACAGACTAGCTCTCATTGTTCTCTCTGCAATTAAGGTGTCTGCTTTCTTCTGTGTTCACTCCTAAATTATTGAAGAGATTTGTGCTCCTCTGCTTTGGAAAGTTCCTTCCTTAAAGGTAAGTCCTTAAATATCTAGCAAGATGCTTCAGGGCCTATGTTCAAATTCCTACTAAAATCTCTCCCTTGCCACAACCCCTTATAGGAAACTGGAGAACAGTAAGGAAACTGGTGCATAAAGACCTTTTGCCTCTATTGTTTCTCAGTCCTGTTTCTTTATTTCCTCTTCCATCTCTCTGTATCTCTTTCCATACAGTCTCAGATCTTACATTTTGGCTGCAAACTGCATGGGGAATAGGAAGGGGATGATAGATTTGCTCATGCAAGGGTCCTGATACATCATGTACCAAATCCAGCCAGGTAAGGGGTACAATGCAGACCATCAAGGCTGAGAACTCCTAGCATGAAAAGTTGGAAGGCAATTTTCCCTGTGTTAGTGTTCAATAACTATGGATGTCAGGAAATACTTTTTGATATAATTAACTTTCCAGTAATTTAACTTTACAGTAAAGTAAGGGATACAAAGCCTATTGTCTGAGAAAGAAACACCAACAATTGTATCCAAAGAAAGAGGATGCTCACATTCCACCCACAGCTCAAATCCTACTGGACAAACTGCTGGTCAGCAGAAACACCCAAGAAGACCAGCTCCATGTGCCCTGAAAAGCAGTGGAAGGAAAATTCCTCTGCTAGTGCTGTCCTCACCTCTGCTGAGGCTGGACTGAAGGCATGGGCTAAGGACTGGAGAGCAGCATTTGAAAAAAGAGGGTAGAAGTTGACAGTCCACATTTATGAGAGACTTAAAAATCTGGTTTGTTCCTTCAGGAACCAAGACATGGTCATATCTGGGCCTTTACTTATAACTTACTACGGTTTTAGTCCTTTAATGGTAATGAAACAGTATTTTTCCAGTCACTGTGTTATTTCCTTTTCTCTTTACCTATTTTTTTTAGAAAAGATTTTTTCTTCAACCATGCCACTCAGAGGTCTGGATTTTTTTTTACAAATGACAGTGCATTTCAAAACCCCAATAGGTTTGTGGCAAACTAACGTGGTAAAAATGTGAACTGTTGAACATAATAAGACACATTCTGAGTTCAACAAAATATCCTGAAACCAGATACTTATGCAAATGATAAGCTTCTCTTCTCCCCATTACATCTTGAGCATTTCACCGAACAAGTTCCTGTCAAAGAAGGAAAAAAACATGGGCAGCAGGCTTTACAATGTGAAAGTAAGTTTGTGAAAATAACATTTTGCAATAGGAATTCTGACAGGGTGTCAGCAGGAAGGTTTGCCCTAGCAAGTGTTCAATGAAGAAAAGCAATTAAAATCACTGAAATGTGAGCAACTGACCCAACATGAGAAAGAAACTTATATGAGAAACCTAGTTATTTAACTTCCTAGCAATCTGACTAATCACAGTAGCGTAGTCCAGTGTTCAGGGTAAATTGCGTGTCCCTCTAAGTTGCACTAAGTTCAAAGAGGCCATGAGACCTGAAGCATTCCTAAGCCAATTCCTCAACTTAAGGTTCTGCAACGTAGCTCTGCAAAGCCCTCAGTCCCCTCCCCTGCTCTGACACTTTGCTATGGTAGCATGTGTAGAGTACAAAGGTTTCCTGTGACCTGTCAACCCTAAGAACAAAGAGTACTATAAGATAAGTATATGCATTAAATGAAAGATTTACTCTGAGCTTTTGGACACGGCAAGTGCAAAGCACAGTCTGTTAGGGACAGCCTGAAGAATATCATTCCTGGAAGAGCTTCTGAATCTCAAAGTCAAAGGGAGAGCTCTTCTTTCACCTATTCCTTTGCCCTGATACTAAGCCACGTGTCAGGTTCCACTTATGGAAAAGGGTGGAAGAAAAAAATTGCCAAGATGAGGAAGTCAGGGCCGAAAGATACCAGACTACACAGACAAGAAGGCACAGTAACTAGGTAAGATAGATCCTATGGCTGTGACCCACAAAGCATGACTGTGATATATAGGAAAGGTGGAGCAGGCAGGAGTCTAGAGTCTCTTCATGAGCTGAAGAGTTTTAGAAGAGGGGCCCAGCAGAGAAAAAAGGTATGCCCAGTGATTCTTGCAGATCTTATTTTACGGAAGGAACTCATTCAATTGCCTTGTTCCATGCCATAACTGAGCTGGGAAGGATGGGAACAGTGAAGAAAAGGTCTAACTTGGAACAAGATCTCTATTTTACTGCACTATCCGGCTGCTATCTGCATGTTACCTCAAGATCCAAAGTCTGATTAGTGAGGATAGAGGACATCTCTGCCCACTGGAAGGTGGATAGTCTGGCCTCCCCTCAGGCTGCCCTAGCTGTAAAAACAGAGGTGACTTCAAGAGACTCCACAGGGAGACATACTGTGCCTTACTTAGAAGAGCAGTCATCATAACACGAGTCTTTTCAGGAGGAACAAGGGTAAAAAGTAAGAAGTGGTCTCTCTGAAAAAGCACCCTGGGAACAAAACCACCAGCAAACAAATCGAGTACCACTGGAAATACATAGTTTGCCATAAGAGTCTCAATTGACAGTGAGAGAAGCACCACAGTGCTACCTCTCACCCTAGCTGCATCACATACTGTGGATTCGTGGGTCAGTGAGCACTGAGTTTTACATGGCAGTTCCCTTTGCAAGTGTTTAGTGGTTAATTGCACCATCAGTTTGCAGACTCAATCACTTGTCAGGAGATGACATTATGGTTGCTAAGGCTTAAGTGCATCATGTGTTTAACTGCATACAAAGCCCAAAAGATATATAAGATAGGTAATTTGGTTACTACTGTGGATATGAAAATGTCAAGCATACCCAGTAATTTCATGCCATAAATCTCAACTGATATTCTGGTACACAATGTTGCAATAGCATTGATATAATATTACATTTAATATTAAAAGTGATTTAAAATTGCCTAACCAGTAATACAATATGAGCTTGAGTCATTATTAGAGTGTAGGTTTTCATTTTCTCATAGCTATATTTTTATTTATCATCAGCTGTGTTTTGAATGCTTGTTAAGATCAAACTGACTGTGAATCTGTCATTACAAACAACTGTTGCGTCACCTAAGTATGGAAACAGCAAATTTATTTATATCATTAGTATTTATGTGCTTTCAAGCTCAAATGTTTATCCTGTATCTTTGGGTTGGGCAGACCACTATTCAAGACTAACACTGTTAGTTTTTCTAGGTTATAGTCCAAAAGTAGGTCTTTGCAACATACAAGATCTACGTAGATAAATGAGGAAGCACCTTCTAAAAGAGCTTCCCAAAGTGTGGGGAAAAAAGAGAATTATGACTGTCACTGTTACTGAAATGTAACTTCATTTTAATAAAATTCTTTAGGCAGCGATTCCTGGATATATCAGTCTAATCACATAAAAAAGCAAAATGATTTTCAGATCCTATGTGCCTTTTAAGAGGCTGATGGCTGAAAACTGTTTTACTGAGATTTAAAATGATGCAAGCGTTCTAAGCAGAGATAGCAATAATCAAAGCTCCTGCAGTATTTTTCATCTGTTGATGTCAAGGAACTTAGTAAAGTCTGTAGACAGGAAAAATTCTGTATAGATGTGGAAGTCATTAGCTATAAACCTAGGTAACATTTTCTTGGAAACGGGAAGGCCAAAAGAAACTAGGTGGTGATTCAAGTCACATTGCTGATACTAAAAGGTGAAGTCATTGCAAGTGTAACCAGTATTTCGAAGGGGCAGCAATATTTAAACATAGCATTAACATTAAAGCAAGTAGTGAAATAGGGGGCGGAGGGAGATTCTCCATAAAAAAGCTGGCTTGCACTAAATGACTGTGCCACTTTTGGCAGAAGTATAGTTGTCTGTGTGTTGTCCTAGTAGGAAATATTTGATCATTGCTACAATAATAAGTGCTATGATTGTGCAAACTGACAGCACTGCGGGGCCTGCTCTATTGGATGACTACCTCTCCTCCCCCAGCTCTTAAAGCAGAATGGACGACAGTTTCAAATTGAATATATATTTTCCATCTGCTGAATAGTTGTTTTTGTTCTGCTGTTTGAGGTTAACTGCACACGTACTAATCAAACCCACTTCTTCCTTTCTCGTAAAACCAAAACAAAGCCTCATATTACTTTCAGGTATAGCATCTGGGATCAAAGCTGTATATATACACACTGACTCTGTGTGGGTTCAAACATTTCGAAGATTCAGTATCCTGAAAGGTGCCACCTTCTTTCCAGTCCTAAGAGTTCCAGATTGCCTTAAAGTCTGAAGACATCAGCCACCTTCAGCATCTGTCCCAGCACAGGAATGCTCTCAGTATTGGTCACCGTGGGCTTTCTCTGCATAGCCACTGCCATTGCTGAAGGTGGGTAGATGAGGAAGCCAAGGTACCTGGGGGTGACTATGTTTTCTCAGTTTCACATCTTTGCAGGAGGTGGACTGGGTGCAACAGGGAGAGGGAGGTGACATGGGACCTTTCCATAGGGCAGTCTAGGAACAAGATTCTGGGGCACTGCAAGGTATCTGGAAAACCAGACACAGACTTTAGAGCAGTAGCATCTGTAGAGAGGCTGGGCAGGATTCAAAGTAGTTCAGGAAGGAAGAAAGATTTTGGCAAACCAGGCCCAGTGAATGAAGTTGTTGGCAGCTGATGAAGTGTGTAATTGATGTGATGAAGTGGAGAAATTCTTCTTCATCCCAAATTCTTGCATTGGAAAACGGAAAAAGATAAGGCCTGCCCCAAAATGGGCTGATATAAAATGAAATTGAACAAATAATACTGAGTCTTCACAGTTTATTAAAGCAAAAGTCAGTGCCTTTCGGCGGCAGGATAGAGGCAGAAGCTGTAAAAAGAAGCAGGCAGTGAGGACATCCATGGTACACTAGTTTGCCTTTAAAATTTGTAATAATTTTTTGAACTATATATATCAGCTTTTTCTATACTGGATGCTACAGTGTGGCTTGGGATCTATTTACTGTTGTTGGAATCTGGCTTGGGAGTAGCTTATTAAAAAGTAAGGAGCAAAAAAAAGATCAGAAACAAAAACTAGCAAACAGGTTTTCCATTCAGTTTTACTAATGGTTCTGTTCTATGTTCCTTCCATGCAGGATGTCAACATGTTTGTTTGTAAATATGAACATGCTTATTTCTAACAGGCAGACATTGTAGTTTGAATGTCTAATTTCAAATTTCTAATTTCTGCTTTATCATCTGAAATATTTGGGTTTTGCTTTCTTAATTAAACAATTTGTATTGAAGGAAACTCAAGCATGTAGGTCATTGTTCCAGTAGGTGGGCCAAATAATCTACTATTTAAGCAACAAGTAATTGATGAGACTTGTAATAGCATTTATAGTAATCAAAGCACTTCTTGAGCTTTTAAAGTTATATTAATGCAGAGCCTATGTGAACTGTGGTCTTGGAGTCCTTTGGGCAGGATTTAGCAGCATTTCTAGGAATTATCCATGGATAATAGGAGGTGGTAGGACTCCCTGCCTATTGTGCAGATTTCAAGTAAATGACTGCAGTTCACATCTTGACAGTGCCTTTACCATCATGCATTTTACTTCCTTACAGTAATGGAGGTGACTCAGCCAGCAATGGTGTTGGCCAACAGGCAAGGAGTTGCCATCTTGGTGTGTAACTACAAGCACATTGGGAATGCAAAGGAAATTCGAGTGACTCTGCTTAAACAGATGGGTGACCAGTTCACTGAAATTTGTGCTTCAACCTACACAACGGAGTTTAAAACCTTCACTGTGGAAGAGGTCATTCAATGCCGTGTTAGTCCTAGCCGAAACAACGTGACCCTCACCCTCACTGGCCTGCAAGCCAATGATACTGGCCTTTACATCTGCAAGATGGAGCGGATGTACCCTCCACCCTATTTCATGAATAAGGGAAATGGGACACAAATTTATGTCATTGGTAAGCCAAGCACTTTGTCATATTCCCACATTAAGGGAGTTGCTATAATGTCTCAAAAGTCTTCAAAGTTCTGTTTGCAAGAAGTGAGGCTGAACACTGATTCAAGCTAGAACAATGATTAGCTCTTATTCCTTTCAGGTCTTCCTGCACACATCTATAGCAGGCATAGACATAGCCATGCAATGAATAGATGCTTGACAGCATGAGCAGTACCATATAGTGTACACGTATGTCTAGGCAGTTAGACATGTAAGTACAGAAACAGTGCAGACTAAGGGGTATGTTCTTGTACAGATAAAGCTTAGTTTCACTGGAGGTTGGGTGGACAGGGATTCAGAGGGATCCTCAGTCCTAGCAGTATCCCAGGATAGTGCATATTAGAGAAAAGCAGTGGAGAGGCTGACTTGTTGACTCTAGGGGCTTCCTCATGTGGCTTATGTGTGACATGACTTGTGTGGTATCATATGTTTTAGATCCAGAACCTTGTCCAGATACTGCCATGTATCTCTGGGTATTAGGAGCTACTGCCTCAGGATTTTTTCTTTACAGTATCATCATCTCAGCTGTTCTCACGGGCAAAGCGGTAAGTCCCATCAACTCCGCCCCAACTTGCTAATAACATCCCTTTGTGTGAAGAAGATAAGGAGAAAGAAATGAGAACAGGGAAGAATGCTAGGTACAAATCCACTGGGATGCTCCTTTTTACTGGTGCAATAATGTTACAATAATGCAAAATAAGAGAACTTGTTGGAGCTGCCATTTAGATTTGTTTATGGCTCATTTGTGTTGCCAGAGTACAAGAAAGCAGTCACTTTACATCAGAAGGACTGACTTTTGGCTTAGGTTTGGCTGCTTAGAAGATGATGGAGTCCTGGATGCTTCTGGGATCAAAGGCAACAGTCTTCATGTGTACTCTGATTTCACAACTGTTTCATACAATATCCCAGGATTTTATTTTTCCCTTTCTCACCATTCACCTCTGTGCGAAGCACATGCAAAGAGGCTTCCCCTTGTGATGGGGGAGAAGGGATTTTAACTTATAATATTTTTAACTTCACAGCTAGAAATATCTGCACAAAGGCATGTGAAATGTAAGCCTGGGTTGCCTCTTTCCACGGGGGTGTGGAGTACTTACAGCATGTTAGAAAATAACAACTGATGCCTAAGCTTAAAACCAAACAATATCCTTGGTTCCATATTTTTCAATCCACCCTTGTCCCTAGAAGCTAAATGAAACTGCACAGTGTGAACACTCCTAGTCTGAACCAACATTGAACTCTGCAGCAGGAGCACCTTCAAAGGGCCAAATGAATGGCAGGACTCTGTTTTTTGCAAAGTGGCCCTTGTAACTCTTGATTCTCTCTCAAATGGTCTCACATTATCTCCTACAAAGAGAGGTGACAGGGAAAGGTGTCTATAATACCTTCTACTCAGAAAATGCAGAACATCCATTAGTTTTCTCTAAAATGTGCAAGTCGGTGATTATGCTGTGATCAACTTGCTTATTTTACTGTCTTCTTGTGTTTTGTAGATAAAGAGAAGACGATGTCTCACTACTGGGGTCTATGTGAAAATGCCTTCTGAAAAGCTAGAGAAAAAAGTGATACCATTCCACATCACTGTTAATTGAAATGAGGAAAGAGAAACCATTCCCTAGCTGGGAATCCCTATCTAATTCAATCAAGTTAGAGAAAGAAAATTTTCTTATTACAAAGAGAAGTAAACAGAATATTCTTTGTAACTTCCATGATTTGGAGGAGCATGCATTAATATTTCAGGGTTAATCCTGTCACATAAAAATGGCTACATTAGGCCATTGATTCTTTGAGTTGTATTGTACCAATATGTAGTCTCTCTATATATACATATATATAGCATGTATAGCATTAAGAGCTATTGCTGTTGCAGCTGATTATCTTACTGTCAAATTTTACCATGTCTATTGACCAAGTGAAATCCAAACACTATTAAGACAGAGACTTGTGTGTCATTGTGCGTTATCCTATAGTTGTAGGGCACAGAGGCAGAAGAGCACACTAATGTACTAATGTACTAATGAATGTTGACTTGTTTCCTGGCACTGCTATTTATTGGTCCCATTTCTGTCATTAGTGCTCTGTGCTTCCACAGAGGCATCACTGTAGGCTGGCACTGATGACACCACTGCTCCTAAAGCCTGATCTCAGCTCCTTTCAGTGGCATTGTGTCCCAGCACTGCCCTGCTGAACTTAACACTGATAATAGCTGAGCCTGTGCTGATAGTTAGACAGAAAGGCTGCCCAGCAGGAGCCCTCTTAGGCTGTTGCTGGGAGGATGTTCCAGCTCCGCTGGGGCCTTGCATTTTACAATTTAACTGAGTCTATTTTCCATGAAAATACTGACAGTGTATAACCTCGTTTATTAGTTATGTACAATTCAATAAAAATCGTGAAGCTTTGCCCAAATTCAAGTTCGTTTCTTATTCACCATTCTCAGAAGCAACAGGAAGTGGCTACATGTTAGAAAGTAGTGATGACAAAATGAGCCTTTCCCTCTGACCCCGTGTTTTGCCCTTCTGAGGAAGCCTGTATGCTCATGCTAACAATTTCTGATCTCTCCTCCCCAGAAGGCCGCCATTAAAATTTGTCAAGTCTCCTGTTTATCTAGCTAGAGCTGCTGTGATGTGGTTCAGAGTCTCTAGCAATCACCTTTTGCCTCCAGCAAAGTTACTTGCAGAAGGCAGCTGTAACGACTTTCACAGCATCCCCTGTACATGTTTATACAAAAAGCTAGTCCTAGTTTCAAATCCTGTTTTCTTTGCACCTCTTTGACACTCTCACTCACTAAATGCTAGCCAACACAAAAAGCTGCTGGAGATTTAAAGTAATTTCGGCATTCTCAGCTATCACCTACTCTGCTAGCAAAATTTCACCTTGCAACCAAAAACCTTGGCAGCATGTATCTCTTTCACGGCTGTGAGTTCACCTTCTTGTCTCCATAATTGTGAACCCAAACCCCATGGTCCTTTATGCTAGTGGCAGCAGTTCCCAGAATACTGAATCTCATTGCTGTTTTGGTTTGCTTTTCGCCTCTTGCCCCTTCATGTGGTACCACCTCCATCTGTGCACATGAAAGTCAGCCTCAATCTGACAATGTTTGCAGGCACCATCTGCTCTCTCAGTGTTGACCTACAATCATAGTGCGTTAGGTAAAAGTAGCAGGTGATGATATATCCTTTTTCTGAAGGCATTATAGTATTCTGACATCAGTCTGGATTTTTTCCCCCAGTTTTCCCCTAACCTGGTGTTTTGGAGATAAAAAGTGATCAAAGATCACATATCCAACATCACTGCAAAATGACTGAATTTCTGCCTATTTGAGTGCAGCCTGCTCAGTGAAACATGTTCCATGATTGGTAAAAGTAGATTAGAGCCACATATCCATACATACAAGCTGTAAAGTCTTTCAATAAATTTATCTTGGCAAAGCAAGAACAATTATCCAGGGCAAGTTTTTTCCACCACAGCAGGTAGTAACTCAGATAGCCCCTGAATCATGTGTCTGACTTTTAATCAAGAAAACAACTGTTTCTTATTTTTCTTTTCCTTGACAATTCCTATACGCTGGGACCAAGAACTTAGTTTTCTCAAGTAGTCTAAAAGTAGTTCAAGTAAACTGTTTTCTAAGTTTATCCCTCCTGGGTGAAGAGATGCTTTGGCTATGTATTAACAACCTTGTGAGAGCTAGCTGCAAATCTGTGTCATTGCTGAACCTGGGCATATTCAAATTCACCTTCATTTCTGGAGGCTAAGATGAGCATGGTTAGGCTTCCTGCATCCACCTGGACTAATCCCTCTTAGATTACTAGCATTTCTTTGGGACATTCAGCCTGCAATGACCAATGAAGAATTCTGCCCTAAATAGCTGTAGGTTGCTAAATTACCTGAACAACGAAGGTTATGAGAGAGCACAGCAGAAACAATCATCTCACACACAGCAATAGCAATATTTTGTGTCTGCTGCTGCACTTAAATAATTCTTGGTATGATGCTTATTAAATATCCTATTAGAAATTACTTTGCCCAAATTAATTTGCTCTGGCTGTTCTGAGCGTCTCTTCATCCTCAGTAGCTACTTTTTCCAACCTTCTCTTATTTCTGCAGTGCTTAATTTTCTCTGACTCTCCTTAGCACTCCATAAATACGCACGATATTTTTCGTTCTAAGCCACATTCTCCTTTTGAATTTTCTGGCAAGAGGGTAACAGGTGCACTCAAGTAAGCAGAAGACCAAAGTGTGATTTCAGTTCAGATTTTATTGACAACGATACTCTTGTAATTTATATCTTGCACTACAGAGATGAATGAAGCCTACGTGCCCGCAGAGATTATATTTATACCTATCTCCATACAGTCCATATAGACACTAGCTCTGAAGAGTGCAGAGTGAGCCCAATACTCAGAGATTTTCCATTCTCCTGCTGCCCTGTGCTGCCCTTTGAGACCTTGAGCCCTGTGGTTTTTCCCTGGCATTCAGGGAGCATCTTGCCATGATCAGTGCACTCAAAAAAATGACATATGCAAGTCAGATACAGTTTTCTGTCAGATCACAGCAGTACCAATATGAAAGGTGTAAACTCTACATCAATGTACATCCCAGAAAATGCAATAAAGAGGAAATTGTAACTCCTTCCAAGAATGTGAAAAGCAAAGGTGAAATGATTTGGTTTCTGAACTCTGCTCATGGGAACAGGTAGTTAAAGACATAACTGAATATCCTACTTGGACAGCCAAATAATGAGACCATACTGTTTTGTGAATCTCAGGAAGAGTCTCTTTTGATGTGCTGTTTACCCAGGCTGGAGATAGGTCAGCCTGTTTGTGAAACGGAGATAAGTGAGTTTCTGGCTGCATCTGAGTGGCCATTCACAGGTATACTCATCTGCATGAAAGACAACAGCATATGCATACACTAACTCTCACCCTCAATATTCTACTTCCATTTTAATCCACTTTCTTAACTATTTTTCTCCTTGCCATTTTCAATTATGGCAAAAGTCTTCCACCTGGCTACTCTATGAGTAGGCAATGAGAGGATCAACATTTTAGCATTAGAGACTTTCCTGTGAAATATTCAAGTTCCCTACTATTTGGAGAAATATGTGAATCTAAACTCATTACTCAGTCAGGCCTTGAGGTCTGTAGGGAAAATCTATTCATCCCATCTTCCACAGATCTTTAACAAATTTAATAATAAAAATCAAAGACTCCTAGGCTAGGCAAGAACAGACTTTTGTTGACCTATTCCTATCTTTAATAACCTCTTGACATTTGCTCAAGATTCCTCTGGGCCTAATTTCTTGTTTTTCAATAACCAACATTTGCATTCACCAGGTAACTCCTAACTAGTTAGATAAAATTCCCGTCTGAGTACTGAATTCAAGGTTTGCAGCTCCAAAGACTACGAGTGAGGGACTGAGGTGAGATTGGAGACAAAGTATATTGGAAGGTAAGATATGACTAGCTTTTTCCTTTTTCTAGAGAAAAGCTATTGCTGGAGAGTGAGCCCTGAAAAATAAACCAGAAAATGCATTAGCTTTCCTTGAGATAGGAACAGTCAGAACCATGAATAAAGAGCTCTGCCTGTAGGAGAGGCATAAATAGGAATCAGATAATGCAGCCAAAAGTTACATCATGAAATCCAAACCAAAGGAGGATGATGTATAGCAGCAGATGATTTTATGCATTACCAAGACCAATTTATTCTTGGCATTTGTAAACTGCGTGCCTTCTTGAACACGTAAACGGTACTTGGAGCTAGCTTCTGTCACAGCTAGGCTGTGAGGCCTCCACAGTCCCTGAAAGGGTAATGTAAATTTTGAATGCAGGCTTCTGGCTGGCTGGGACTTGTGGAGAAGAGCTGAAATTCAGAAAATTTTTCAGCTGTAGAGAATAAGAATTACAAATACACAGCACCATAGTCTGCTGATCCTGCAGATCCCTGAGCATCATTTAGGCATAATTATTCCTGTGCATCTACACACAGACATGCAGCACTTACATGACTATGTTATCACTTTGTGTGAATGTTTTTTGGGACTGATAAAAGAACAGTCTTCTTTAAGAGCATTTTTAGATTGTATATCAAAGAGGAATGTGGAGGAACTGTGGTATGTTTGAGCAAATAACAATTACTGATAAAAGATCTTTATAACTAAGGGAAAGGTGGTTGTAAAAATCATCCTTGAAGTCAGTTTAAAATTTTTTGTTGTTTATTAAAGGGACAGAGCAGGGAAGAGTTCAGGTAAAGGACAAAACTTAACTGGAATAATTAATAATTCCTGCTGACATGGCATGGTAGATCCTTCCAACAAGTAGGAGATTAACTGCTACTCAGAATCTCACTATTCTTTCATTTTTTTTAACTTCTAAAATGGAGATCTTTTTCTACTTCCATAGTCAGCTGTCTTAACCACAGTCATAGTTTTAAATCTTAATGAATGTTTTTTAGTGGGTAAGAAGTTACAGTTGAACAAGAGTTTCTCAGTTTCTTCACTGAGAGCTTTTCTTCTTCATTCTCTTCCTGCTGTTGTTTTGAAACATTTGTAAAATGTTCAGTTTGATCTGCTTCCTTTGCTGCTCTGGAGTGGGATGTTTCTACACACCACCACTTCTGTTCTGCTCAGACATCCACATGATACAAATGAGGTCCCGAGCAGTTCAAGTTACTTCTGTTCACAGGAGTAGCAACAGGCAACTTTCCTGCAGCAGGAGCGGTAAGACATTTTTCAATGTAACTGAAAAGAAAAATGTGCAGTCAAAATTAGGATTAAAGAATCTGTATGAATTCTGTTACAGTACAATATTTATAGATATGAAATTTTCTTGCAAACATGCTACGTAAGACTTCTTTATTCATCAGCAGAATTGATAATAAGAAAGCAAATCTTACTTATCAGCTCTAATACAGACAGTTTGGTAATTAATGAAATATCAACTGACTAAAATGAAAAAATAATGTATTGGTAGCTCTTTGTTTTCATTAGAAGTTCTTTACACGGAGGGCAGCCATTAGAATAAATTTTTGTACCACTGACAGTAACTGTGCAACTGCCCAGAATTGTTTGCCAGAGTGCAGAAAATCATGTCAGAATCCTGAGAAGCCATACATCAGGCAACTTGACAGCTACGACCTTGACTAGAAAAAAAACATCATGAGATAAGCTTTCAGCATTGGACTGCTGCTGGATTAGTTGGCTTCTTTTGAAGAAAAAAGCAAGACTTTTTTTTTAAGAAAAATGGAATGTCTCATATGATTACATGATTCCAATATGTGAGACTTTACGAAGAACTCCTCCTCCAACAGGATAAATGGTAGACTTGGGAAAGCTTGAAACACTGACTAACGTCTGGTTGGACTGTGCTGTGGTGGGTGGGATTTATTGACATTCATGCTCTGTGCTAAGATGCAGCAGCTTGTGTTGAAAGCTGGATCAAGTAGCAGAATGCTTTGTTCTCAGCCAGGATGGGATGTGGGTTTTCTATGGGAAATGAACAGTAATGTTTGGGCCGAGATTGCCACTTACATGAAAAATATACAATTGCTGTTTTTATGTAAATAAAAATATCTGTACTGAGCAAATGTTCCATGTTTATTTCAAACAAAACTCTGTAGCCAGACCCCAAATCCTGCTAGAGTTCAGCACAGGCAATAAATGAAGCCGACACTACATGAAATGGGTTATTGTTAACTCGCTAGACCATAGTCTTGCTTTTAGAGCATCTGCGTGGGGATTTGTAGCTTACTTGAACTGGTGATGAGTGGGGCCAGCAGAAGTAGTGCTTACCTTTGTGCAAACTATAGAGTCTTCCTTGAGACTGTGAGGGGATTAGTATGTACTAACTTCTTCAGTACCTAGTGCTGGGCACTTTCCTCATCATAAACTATAAGAAATATCTCAACTTTCCTCCTCCCTGTGAAAATTCTCAGTGAAATCTGGCTTCTTTTGGCCTTCAGCTCTCTTCATGTGCTGGTGGGTGAGAAAAGCTGAAGTGTTTGAGTTCTTTACAAGCTCTGATAAAACCTTTATCCTTCTTATATGTTTTCAGAGTCAGTCTTCCTACCTGCTAGACACAGACTCTAGTTCCTGCTATTGTCAACATTTTATTTCATTTGAACACAAATAAATCCAACAAATTTATGATTAAAAATGGTCTTTCTCTCCTCCTGCACTAGAAACAGTGTTAAGCGGTACAATGGAAACACAAGATCTGCTCTAATTTATTTGCATTATACAGATTAAAAATGTAGATGCAATGAGCTGGACAAAAAATGTAGAAATGCTTGGGGTTGGAAACAAGAAACAAAATTAATCCACATTTGAAGCTGCCACAAGACGTAGTATGTTAGCAGTACTCAATCAAGATCAGCAAAACAGTTCATTTCTCTGTAACTTATAAAATTCTTCTGGTAAGTGACACTCTGGAAACATTTGATAGCTTCATAATTGGCTGACTTCATGTTTTACGTGCAGGAAAGATGGCTAGAACAGCAGTAATCAGCAGAATAAGTTGGTTTCATAGTTGAGCTTTGGTGAGGTGTTACATCGTGTGGGTAGCATTTATATGAGCTCTCTCACTTTTAATTCTGTAGCAAAGATGACTGTCTGGTTCACAAATTAATAATATTTTCCTCTCTCTTACAATGCCAAACTAATTCATTATATCGTATTTTACTTGAGCATTTGTCTAGTCTTTTTATAGTACTCTCATGAAGATGGAACATCTTTTAAGCTCTTTTTTATTAGTCTCTCTGCAAAATGTCATTACAATAATTTTACCAATAGGTTCCAAACTCATGCTACTCTCCCTCCCATATGTAAGCCACAGGCACATATGTGATGTAAAAATTCTTCACATTAACGTCATGATTTATACCATAATTTTCAAATTAATTTCCATTATTGTTTCTCATGTTTTTACTTTTTAAGAAAGACTAGGCTTCCATATACTTTTATTAAATATAGCAATCAGTCTCCTACTACTCATCACAAAGAAATCTTGGATCTTTCATGGGAGCAGACTTCACTCATAGGTTTCAGATGCCTCGGTCAGAAATATACCGTCAGCATTTGCTTTATGGTTCCTGGAAGTAGGGCAGCCATGATGGTAAGTGTGGACATGTGTTTCCTTTCTCTTCTTTTGTTTTTCAATGCTGAATGCTCCATAGGACTAGATTGCTAGTGTCTTGTCTAACAAATATGTGAAATAAGAGGAGATGGATGACAGGCAGAAGCAGGTAACAATCTGCATGGCACCTGAATGAACATCAGGCTGCAAAAGGAAGAGTCCGGAGGAAGTGAGAGGAAGACAGTCTGAACATAGCATGAATGTCATCTCTAAATGTGGTTCCTTTTTAAAAGATTGTCCTCTAAAAATTCAGTTTAGATGTAGCAAAATGGATGCTTTTGGTGTTACTTTCTGATAGAAAAGCACTCTCACCTAGGTCTGCTCTAGCTACATTATAGAATCATAGGATCATAGAATGGTAGGGGCTGGAAGCGACATCNGTGCCAGGGCTCCCTCATCCTCACAGGAAAGAAGTTTTACCTTAAGTGGAAATTTTATGTTCCAGCTTATGCCCATTATCCCTAGTCCTGTCACTGGACACTACAGAAAAAAATAGGGGTGTGAATTAAGAGGCAGAGTAGTGTGGGTGGTACTATTGTGAGAGTTTACTATGGGCCACCTAATCAGGAGGTGGAAGTGAATGAGGCCTTGTACAAACTGCTGAGAGCTGTCTTACGATCCTAATCCCTGGTCCTCCTGGAGGACTTAAACCCCTCTGATACTTGCTGGCAAAGACACTCCTACAGAATGCTGATGACAACTTCCTATCACAAATGGTTGAGAAGCCAGCGAGGAGGGGTGTGCTGCTGGACCTTGGGCTAAGAAATAAAGAAGGTCTGGTTGAGGATATGAAGGTTGGAGGCAGCCTTGGCTGCAGAGACCATGAGATGGTGGAGTTCAAGATCCTCTGTGTAAGAAGCAGGACACCAAGTTGGGTTGTGACCCTGGATTTCAAGTTAGCTGACTCATGGGACAGATTTCTAGAGGGTAGCAGTGCCCAAGAAAGCTGGTCAATCTTCAAGCATTACTTCCTCCAAGCCCAAGCCCTTGTGTGTCCCCACAAGTAGAAAATCAGAAAAAGGAAACCAGAGGCCTACATGGATGAAAAAAGAACTACTGGAACTATTCAAGGAGAAGAAAGAAATGTATGGAAGGTGGAAAAAGGGCCTGGTTGCTTGGGAAGAGTATAGGAACATTGCCAGGGTATGCAGGGACAAAACCAGGAAGGCCAAAGCCCTTTTGTAACTAAACCTGGTAAAGGAAGCAAAGGAAAACAAGAAGGGCTGCTTCAAATACATCAGCAGCAAAAGGAAGACTGGGGAGAATGTGAACTTGCTGGTGAACACAGAGGGTGTCTTGGTGACAGAAGATGAAGAGAAGGGAGAGCTACTGAATGCCTTCTTTGCCTCAGTCTTCACTGGCAAGGCCGGATCTGGTAGTTCAGGTTGATAATAAATTTAACACAAACCAGCAATGTGCTGGTTTCCCCCTAGTCTCCTCTTCTCCAAGCTGAACAGCTTCAGGTCCCACAGACTTTCCTCAAAAGGAAGAGGCTCCAGTCCCCTCATCAGCTTGGTGCACTGTGCTGGACTCTCCAGCAGTTCTCTGTCCTTCTTGAGGTGGGGAGTCCAGAAATGGATACAGAACTCCAGATGAAGCCTCACTAGGGCAGAGGAGAGGGGGCGCAGAACCTCCCTTGACCTGCTGGCCACACTCTTCTTAATGCATCCCAGGATGCCATTGGCGTTCTTGGCCAGGAGGGCACATTGCTGGCTCATGGTTAGTTTGTTATCAACCAGCACTCTCAGGTCTCTCTATGCAGAGCTGCTCTTCAGCAGGTCAATCCCCAGCCTGTACTGGTGCATGGGATTGTTCCTTCTGAGGTTGTTGAACTTCATGAGGTTATTCTTCATCCAGCTCTCAATTGATGAAGTATTTGAACTGAATATCTTCTTCCAGTGATAAACTGTTCACATTAAACATTTTGTCTATATTTATTTTGGCAAATTTTTGTGTATAAAAAATGTTGGAATAAAATAAATATTTTGGTATTCCAAAATTAACTATTTTGAGTTCTTTGAAATAGTATTTCAATTTTAAAATTATTTTAACTCTTGAATTGATAACAAAAAACCCCTTTGCTACATGATTTTTTTCCTCAACTTTGTAGCTTATAGGCTTGTCAAAAGTTCAGATCCTTTTTAATATTGGACAGTGAATTTAAAACCAGTTGTTTTTGCAAGTCTAGTCTTAGCAAAAGAACAGAAATTATGAATGTGAGTGTCAAATCTATAAAGACAAAGGATAATGAAACTTTAATATCACAAAATCCAGATGAAGTCAAATGTAGCAGAAATTATTGTGTTGATCTTTCTTTCTACCTTGCGATAAACCCAGAAGCATTCTGTGTTATTTATGATATTTGAGTGGGTAATGAAGGTACATATATTTTTCAATAACTAGTCAACCTTTTTTTTTTTCTAATTATAATTCCTTTTTGAGCTCAAAAGTTCCATTCACTATTATGAGGAACAGAACTAGATGATGACAGTTGGATCCAACTGGATCTTTTCAACTTCCTTTCAAATTAATTCTGTCTTTACTCAATGAATTTAACTGTCCTGGAGACCATTAAATAGGTTGAAAGCATTGGCGCTTGTTGCTCAGTCTCACACTAAAAGCTCATTCATGTGGCTTTAAGCTCATTAATAAATCATAGACTCTTATCAACTAATAGTAGCAACAGGGTGAAGTTTAGTGAAATGTTTAAATGTTGCAGAAAACCATCCCTGCAACAGAACTAGAAGAATAGAAGCTAGAAATAGTTTGTTCTATGTGGAGCAAGTAGTGTGGGAAAGTAGAATTAGGATTTAAATCTATTAAACATATACTAAATATATTACTATATAAATATGCATATGAGATATGCAAAGCTCTATATTGAGCATGCCTGAAGCATTCCCATGCCACCTAAGCCCACACTTTGTTATCGTAAAAACACTTGAAAAAACCTGTCACTTATTCAGAAATATATTGTCTTAACTCTGTTCTGGAAGAAAATCTATCTGAAAAATATCTGAAAACTATCTGAAAAATGAAGTGTTGCCAGTTTCTGTCTAGTTGCTAGAACTTATTTCCATGTTTTGCTGAAATGCTGTTTTCAGTTCTTTCAACCTGAAACTGATACTCTGATGATACGTGATCACCAGAGATGCCATGGTAATTTTGTGATTGTGAAGTGTTTAAAGGGAACACCTCAGCGAAATCTTAGATCAAGGCATCTTACAATTCATACAGAGTTCTCTCTAGTTCCTGCCCTAATTTGTTCACTTGGATATGTGTGAGTACCTAGCTGCCACTTTCCAGGGATGGGTTAGTTGGTCCTATTATTCACCTTCACATATTTACAACTGGCCAGAAAGCTCATACAGAGAATGGTCATTTATTTAAAAACCTCTGTGTGTGTGCACATGTGCATGCATGTAGCAATTAAATTATTTTTGATAAAACTTTCCTTGAGTCAAAGTTAGACTTTCTGTTGAGTGCCAGAGATGGGAATGAGAAAACCCACTTGCCCAAAGGCTGTGGTACTCAGCTAGGAAGTAAGACACACTGCTGCCCAATCCCACATCAAAGGCCGGAACAGGCCTAGACCACTGACTGTCCTAGGAGAGTGCTCACCCTCTCTGCACTTTCAAGGCTGGCAAGCCTTCCTTATTTTTACTGAAAATCTGGGACAGATTGCAATTTTGCACTGATATAGATTGAGAAATTCTTATCTTGAAACTTTGCAGATCTAATAGCAAACATCATAATGATTTATTTGTTTGTTGTATTAAAGCTCTTTGAGATTGCTACAAAGGGTATGATATTAACAACACTGTCCTGTTACAGCACAGGTCAGCAGCAGATTTAGTGATGTGTACTGCAAATTTATGTCTTACAACAGAACTAGGAATTATTGCTTTCAACAGTTTCAAGACACTTCACCATCCTTTACTCAACAGATTTTTGTGAGAAGAAACTGACTATTTAAGGTTCAAAACCAATAAGCTTTGTTCATTCTTATGGAAGAAAGGTCTCTGATCTGAAAAACTTACAACACATGTCACCCATTTAGGTGCTGCTGCCTACCAAGGATTAGGCTTTTGAACCCATTTCGAGATGGAGGTTTTTGTGTGCTGGTAATACTGTGTTTAATTTGCATTTTCTCTTTCCAAGTCACACACATACTGCAGTCCTGCATCTTACTTGCTCTGTTTGTAGGTATGTAAGTGTGAGATATCATAGCTTACGTTTCATTTTGAAACTGCCAAACTATAAAGCAGATTGTGCCCTGAGCTCTGAGCCCTGCTGCTGGGAACTCACTCTGAGACAGAGATTTCCAACAGCAAGACAAACTGTCCATGTGTGTCCTGGTTTTGGCTGGGACTGAGTTGATTTTCTTCCTAGTAGCTGGTACAAGTCTGTGTTTTGGATTTTTGCTGAACACTGTGTTGATAACACAGGGATGTTTTTGTTATCATGGAGCAGTGCTTACAGAGTCAAGGCCTTTTTCTGTTTTTCACCCTGCTCTGCCAGTGGCTAGGCTGGAGGTGTAAAAGAATCTGGAGGGAGCATGGTCAGGACAGCTGGCCCAACCTACCCAAAGGGCTATTCCATATCACAGAACATCAGTTTAGAAACTGGGAGGACTTGGCCAGGAAGGGTGGATCGCTGCTCATGCATCAGTGGCTGCATAGTGCTTAGGTGCTGTCTGGGGTTAAATGACAACAATAGTATTCATTGTCACTACAGCAGTCTGCACTAGGCACATACTATACAGAGATTTTAAATGCAAAAACACCACCTCGTCTCCTACACTTTTCAAATTCAGGCAATTCAGGCTTGTTTAATGGGTCTTAATTTTGCACCTGTAGGTTCCTTCCTTTCCCCATACCTGTTTTTAAATATGTAAGTTTATGCCTTTGAGTAGTCTGGGTCTTACAGGCCATTGTATGGTCACATTTCTGAGAGCATCCACAAACAGCTGCTGTTGCAAAATGAAATCTCTAGGGTTTTTTTCATGATTGAGTTTCTGTTTCTTCCTTCTACAGATGGTCACTGTTAACCCACTGACTGTGGGAATACTAAAAGACTGTTATGTGGTAGGACAACACAGCAAGAACTCTTTATTTGGTATGTGTAATATTATTATTTGCAGTAACCAAAACGAGTGCAATATAAATGAGTACTAATAGAATTCTACCTGCTTTACAATGCCTGTGATTCAAAGAACGAAGGTGATAATTTCTTCAGTAGCAAGATATTCTTTATTGCGGCGCCGGATGCACGGGGGATCCTTCCACCAAGCGTGCATGCCCCGAGGGGTTACATGTTCATATTTATACACCCCAAATCATGAATATCCCACAAGCAGATTACCCTCTCCCCGCCTCCCCTCGCCTCGTATATTAATTAGTCCTTGCCCCCTCTCGCCTCGTATGTTAATTAGTCCTTATCTCCTCAGCGCTTGCGCAGAGGGTCAGATCAGAGCTGGGCAGGGGTCTTCATGGCATGGGCGGTGGTCGTTTGGAGGAAGGCTGCAAGTCTTCCTCAGGTTGCACTTTTCACCCCTCAGTCGATTTTGCTGAGCTGGCAGTACTGGCATTCTTCCTCATCTGCAACACTAGTCCTAACCAGTTTTAATTAATTGGAAAAGAACAAGCACCCAAGCACTGGACAAGACATGATAGTCAAGGACCACCTCGATCAGATATACGTTGTGCAGGACAGGTTGTTAAGCCCTTGAGCCTTCGCCAGGAGCAAAGAAGAAAAGAAAACATTCTAAACAAGCCATAATTTACAGCCCTTAGCTAATAGTAAAGCGGAATGCATGATTGTTAACCCCTACAGCTCTTAGCTGATGGCAAAGCGGAATGTTTGACCGTCAGCTCCCTATCACCTGCAAGCATGATTCAAGACCAGACACAGAAGGCAAAAGAACCAACAGGAACGATGCTAAAAGACACTACAACAGCTATTCAGATAGTGATTTCCACCTTTGAATTCCTTTGTGGTGAAACAGAAAGCCCTTCTCCTTTGGTGTTTCTGGGGAAAGGGTGAGTCAGAATGAGACCTAAGATTTACAAAGACACATCACAGAAAATGTGAGAAGGCCACAGTTCAGACTGCCTGGAACAAAGGCATAGAGAATTGTGTGATAGTTTAGGCGGAAAAGCACTTCTGGAGATTGCCTAGTCCAGCCCCATTGCTCAAAGGAGGGTCAGCTGCTGTGCCAGTGTTTGGCTTTCCTCAATAAAAAAGTTTACTTATCTTTAAATGGAATTTCTTACATTGCTTTTTCTATCACCAGGTACCACTAAGAAAAGTCTGGTTCTGTCCTCTTTACAATCCTCCATCAGGTGTTTGTACACACTAACAAGATGCCTCTTGAGCTCATTCTTGAGGCTAAACAGTCCATAATCTCTGAAACCAAGAAGGGCCCTTGTTGGACTTGGATGGGTAATTAACCAGTTAACCTGTAAGGAGACAAGACATTACTCACTATAAGCATATAGACTGCTCACAAGGTTCTGTAACAATGTTTTTTCAGGGCTGCTTTCTTCCTTTGTACCAAACACATCTGACTGCTCCCACCACCAGCTGTGTTGCAGGAGGCTCTATTATGTGGGTGAACTGCCAGGCCTGCAACAGAAATAGCAGGTCAGCCAGAGAACCTGTACTTGTTGACCTACACAATAACCCCAAAGTTGCACCTTTTTCCTATAAAGCAATAATCCCACCCAAAAGGTCAGATAAATGATGCACTCCACACCCACTGTCCCTTTTACTACCATGACCAAGAGCAGCTGTCACGGAGGAGTACAACATCAAGGAAAGTATGCTACAAAATCTTCCTAAAATACTGTCCCAGCTTACCCTTACCAGCAGCTCAGGAACTTCAAAAGATATTGTCTTTGATTTAACAACTCTTAGTGATTCCCTTCCATGGAATTATCCTGCCACTTTTTGAAACCCTGAGGACTTTGAGCCCAGGTTAACAAGGATCAGCTGTTCTGTATTACAAGAGAAATGGAAGGACTTGAAAAAAATCAAATAGCCTTCAAAGCAGCAGAAAATCCTAGATACACTGGTGATTTCAGAGGTAGTTTTCAAAGCTTGGAAAAAATAGTTTCTTTTCATGGTGGAAAAATAGTCGTGTTTCCATATCAACCAGAATCATTTGCAGATGTATTAAAGCTAATTTAAAAAATCACCATGCTCCTCCGTAAACCACTAACTGTAACCACCTAGTTACAAAAAACATAACTAGAAGGAAAGATGCAAATGGATACATTAATTTTTTTCCCCTTCAATGATTTTTTTTTTCTTCGAGACACCAAAGCAGTCCATCACGCAAGCAGTACAGGGCCCTCACTGATGTCACTAGAAAACACGGTGTAACCACAGCAACCCAATGAGAAGTGCTGTGACTTTTTGTTGTTGTTGCAGCTTTCTTCTTACCTAACACAGAACAAAAGAAACCAATGACCTGTAGAGCTAAATGTCTAAATCAATGTCACATGAATCAATGGCTTCATGACTAGAGAATCCTATGTTGCTGGTTGCATGTGCAGTAAGACTCCTAGCAGGAGAAGTAATACATTTGTAAGTATCCCATCATACTGTGAACATCAACAAAACAAATCAAGTTTAAAAATTCCTGGGCAGCCTGTAACATCTGGCACGGAAATAAGTCTTAACAAAGATCTGCAATAACCAGCAGGAATATAATCACATCAAACAGCACCTTTGAAGAGGTATCAGCAGCACCTGACGCCACTTTTTTTCAAAGGGAGGCTAGTTCAGCTAACAAAAACAAGCACCAGCTGTGTTGCTGATCTCTGTGGTAGGTACTGAACACAACTTCATTGCTAAAGGCCATATTTTGCCTCTGCTGCTGATGCAGTACAGCAGACAGACAAGGAATAAAGAATTCTAGCAACCAAACATGATGAGCAACAAGAAGATTTGACTTTGAATTAAAGAAAGGACATGTGTGTGACATTTCAGCAGTCATGTGAAAACAGCAGAATGAGCAGATGATCTATCAAGAGATCTATGAGGAGAAACCAGATTTATCACACTGTATTTTCCAGATCTGATGACACTTAGCTCCATTCCTGGCCTACCAGCAAACCAAGCCAGAAAGGGATTCTTGAGAAATTCTGAAATAAGGTTGGGGAACAGGGCTATGATTAGCCCCAGTAGCTAATGTAACATTAATATTTAGCAGCAGTAGTGACCCAGTGAGAACAGAGCAACACCAACTTTCACCTTTTCTGATAGTCTAAACAATTCATGACAATGTAAATGTAAGGGCTGGCTGTATCAGCTGAGAACAAAAAAAATCAGGCCAAGTATCTTGCCTCCAGGTAAGTACCCAACAGTGGGTGCTTAGCGAGGAATGTGACAACAGGAAAAGTGTATAGTAATGATATCCTGAAAGACCTTCACAACCTACAGAATTTTCAGGTTGAGGACTTTTCTTAGATAGATGTCTTTGTAACTCAGTTGACTAAGATGAGGACACAGAGAATCCTAGATCCTGTAGTATCTACACAAACAATATGGGCACCTCTCTTCCTCAGGTTCATTATGCTGTAACAGGCTGCTTGGCTTCTCTGAACATGGGTGTGCTTTGCTGTGGCTCAGTCAGTGTTGCATGAGGCTATAGACCCAAAACTGAAGCAGCACTTCGGCTAAGACAACAAAAGCCCCCTTGAGCAAACATTCACTTTCAATGATCAGCAACCACACAGCTAAGATCAAAGAGAACAAGTGTGAAAATCTTGTTCTTTAAAATTTGCCAGCAGTCAGTGACAGGCAGGCTGGGAGCTACACATTCCTAGATGGTATGTATACATCTGCCTGGGACAACTTAACAGTAACTGGGAACAGCTTAGACTGAGTAGAGCTTATTGAGGTTTTATTATGAGAACAAGAGTATATTAGCTACTGCAGAGCTTGCCTGAATGTAACTAGATACTTCTTGCATTCAGGCTTACTCTGTAGTTCAGCTAAGAGCCAGTTAGAGTATATTCACCCTGAACTATGTAGAGTATGCATTAGAGACATGGAAGGAGCTGGGCAGTTGCAGAGCTAACTGCTTTTGCTGGGAGTGCTGTGTCTTGGCCCTATTAACTTTTGTAACTTGCATGCTCTGCAGTTCTGGTTGCACTCTCAAGGTGAAGTTCCTGATAATCAAGCAGATTTGACATGGCAACCTCTGGCTGCTGAGGGTCCTTGAAATGAGGAAGAAGGTTTTATCTTGAAGGTCCAGGTTCAGCAATAGAGAAGTTGTGCAACTTCTTCTTACAAAGTAGCTATGCCTGTTTTCCAGGTGCCTGGAGGTGTGTGGGAATTTCTATGAGGAAATCTGGAGTCTTTGCATGACAAAGGCCAATTCACTAGAATTTCCTCTGTTGGTTTGTAATGCATTCAATGTAGTTACAGTGATGTTTTAGACTAGTCATTTCAATCACTTAGGTTCCCTAGAGAATACAGATATATGATTTCTATTTTTTGCTTGTCATTCTCATTTTTGCTGCAAATTCTTTTTCATGTGGTGACAGCATCCAAGCTGATCGTGAGAGGGGTGTCTAGACCCCTCCCTTACACTGAGGTCCCAAAGAACACTGAAGGCTTTTAAGCTATGCTTCACTGGCTTAAAAGTAATTCTGGGACAAACGGAAACACATCAGAAGGATTTATATACAACTCCAGCCTAGTCTCTTGCATTCTTGCAGACAAGTATTTCCTCCCAGGCTTAATGTTGGTTAACCCAGTCGCTTTTCAGTGGCAGCAAACTCTGTTCCTTCTGCCTCCCTGGAGGTATGGCTGTCCTCCTTCACCCTTCATAGTGTCTCTGACTCTGTGTGAGGCACAAATGTGCAGTTCCTTGCTATGATTCCCTGGCCTTTCACATTCAACCATCCTTTCAGCCACAGCCTATTCAGCTGCTTACACAGGGGTCAAGCAACCTTTGCAACCTGCAGAGGTTTCCAGCCAAACCACCTTTCTTGAAGAACAACAGTCTAACAGTGCATCCAGAGGCACTCTCCACCTTCAGTGACTTACACAGGGGCCAAGTTCTCCCTCTGCACAGGCAGGGCAGACCCCTGTTCAGAACTGCTCTGGGCATCCTAGATGTAAATGTTTCACTCACGCTACAGACTCCAGGGCTGCCGAGCAGATCTGAGAAAAAGGTTATGCCTTTGATAGTTGTGTGGCTGTTCCTGGCCAGGATCCAGACTCATAGGATTACAGAATGGCAGGGGTTAGAAGGGACCTCTAAAAATCATCTCCTACAACCCCCCTGCTCAAGCTGGCCCACCCAGACCAGGTCACACAGGAACGTGTCCAGGCGGGTTTTGAAAACCTCCAGAGAAGGAGACTGCACACTCTCCCTGGCCAGCCTGTGCCAGGGCTCCCTCACCCTCACTGGAAAGAAGTTTTTCCTTGAGTGGAATTTTTTGTGTTCCAGCTTTTGTCCATTACAGAACTCATTTTGCTCTGAATTTCTCTTGCATGCTGGACTTTGTATCAATGTAAGGATAATGTACTAGCATCCTCATTCTCTTGAGGATGTGATGAAATGTGTGCCCTCATGTGAGACTGTTGCCTTTTTTTTCTCCAGTTTAGCGCATGCAGGCCAGTATCATAGAATCATAGATTGGTAGGAGTTGGAAGGGACTTTTGGAGATCATCTAGGCCAATACCCCTGCAGAAGCAGGTTCACCTAGGTCAGGTCGCATAGGAATGTGTCCAGGCAGGTCTTGAAGACCGCCAAGGAAGGAGACTCCACACCCTCCCTGGGCAGCCTGTGCCAGGGCTCCCTCATCCTCACAGTGAAATAGTTTTTTCTTATGTTTAAATGGAACTTTTTGTGTTCCAGCTTCACCCCATTACCCCTTATCCTGTTGATAGATACCATCGAAAAAAAGGGATGCTCAGGAAGTTTTGAAAAGGGTCACGGCTGAGCATGGGAGGTTTTATTTTCTGTGTAAGCGTTAGATGTAAATATTAAGGAGATTCCCCCTCTTCTTCAGACTAAACAGCCCCAGGTCCTGCAGCCTTTCCTCATAAGGATGATGTTCCAGTCCCCCAATCATCTTGGTAGCTCTGTGCTAGACTCTCTCCAGACCTCGCCAGGGCAGAGTAGAGGGGAAGAAGAATCTCCCAGGATGCCATTGGCCTTCTTGGCCAGGAGGGCACATTGCTGGCTCATGGTTAGCTTATTATCAATCAGGACTCCCAGGTCTCTCTCTGCAGAGCTGCTCTCCGGCAGATCAAACCCCAGCCTGTACTGGTGCATGGGATTGTTCCTCCTGAGTTGCAGGACCCTGCATTTGTCCTTTGTTGAACCTTATGAGGTTCCTCTCTGCCCAACTCTCAAGCCAGTTGAGATCCTGCTGATGGCAGCACAGCCTTCTGGGGAATCAGCCAGTCCTCCAAGTTTGGTGTCATCAGCCAACTCACTGAGAGTACACTCTGTCCCCTCATCCAGGTCATTGATGAAGATGTTGAACAAGACTGGCTCCAGAACTGATCCCTATGGAACTCCACTGGCCACAGGCCTCCGACTCGATTCTGTGCCATTGATCAGCATCCTCTGGGTTCTGTCATTCAGACAGGTCTTGATCCACCTCACTGTCCACTCATCCAATCCACACCGAGCTTTCTGATGAGGATGTTGTGGGAGATAGTGTCAAAAGCCTTGCTGAAGTCAAGGTAGGCGACATCTGCTGCTATCCCCTCATCTAGCCATCTGGTTATACTCTCACAGAAGGCTATCAGGTTGGTCAAACAGGATTTTCCCTTGGTGAATCCAGGTTGGCTACCCCTGATATCCATCTTTTCCTTCATCTGTTTAGTGAGTACATTCAGGATGAGTTGTTCCATCACCTTTCCAGGGATGGAGGTGAAGCTGACTGGCCTGTAGTTTCCTGGGTCACCCTTCCTGCCCTTTTTGAAGACTGGAGTAACACTGGCCTTTCTCCAGTCCTCAGGCACCTCACCTGTCCTTCATGATTGTTCAAAAATGATGGAGAGAGGCTTAGCAACCACATCAGCCAGTTCCCTCAGCACTCTAGGATGCATCCCATCAGGACCCATTGACTTACGAGCATTAAGCTTGGCCAACAAGTCTTTAACCTCTTCCTCTTCCACCCAGCGCAAATCCTTAGCTGTCTAAGCCATCCTACTATCCTTGCTAAATCACATATCACATACTTCCTTTTTGCCTGACTGGGTAGGGCCACACAACACATGTTGATAATGAGTAAATGTATCTTTTATCAATTAACTCCTCTGATTTCAACAAGTTCATCAATATAACTAGACTCAGTAAATTGTTACTTATCACGTAGTAAAGGGGAATCTTCCAAATGGAAGCCTCTCTGCTCTAGATGTGCCTAATCACAATTGTATTGACAAGCCAACCTGGGCTTTGGCTAGAATCAGGAATCCTCACCCAATCCACAGAGAAGGGGCTGCTAAGAATCAGAACAAAAGAGAGTGTCACGAAGAAAGAAGTGACTTCTCTTCAAACTCCTTTGACCCTTGGTCTTCCCTGGCCTGCTCAAGGATCGTTTCTTACACCTTGTTCTTTCTCATCAAAGTAGCGAGCACAGATGAACAACCATCCAACGCTAACACAGAAAATAAAACCTCCCATGCTCAGCCGTGACCCTTTTCAAAACTTCCCGAGCCCCAAGAAACCTGCTCTGTCCCTCCGGCTTCTGCTACGCATGGTTCAGGGCTCCTTTCTGTTGAAAGCAGCCACCGTTTTAAACACGAAGCCGCTCGTCCGTTGGGAGGGTCACGGGAGATCCTGGGAACGCACTGAGAGCAACACCTCCATCTCCGCAAGGACCCGCAGGCAGACACCGACGCCGGGGACGGGTCAGAATGCAAGCCGCGAGCTACGCTGGGCCGAGAGCCGGGCACAACAGCTCAGTTTGGCACCTAAAACCGTTCCCCCAGAACGCTGCCGCGAGGCGGGGCCGGCCGGGGCAGCTCCCGCACACCTGCGCTGTGCCCGGCCGGGGGCAGCTCCCGCACACCTGTGCCGGGCTCGGCCGGGACAGCTCCCGCACACCTGCGCCCGG
>WBNH01004198.1:0-21542 GCA_013401255.1 Urocolius indicus | reverse complement strand
CGGCCGGGGCAGCTCCCGCACACCTGTGCCCGGCCCGGCCGGGGCAGCTCCCGCACACCTGTGCCCGGCTCGGCCGGGGCAGCTCCCGCACACCTGTGCCGGGTCCGGCCGGGGCAGCTCCCGCACACCTGCCGCAGGCTCCGCTTGGCCGCGGCGGCTGGGCGCAGGCCGGGGCGGGCGGTGGCTCGCGGTCCAGCAGCGCCCCCGTGCGGCTTCCCGCGGTGCTTCGTCTCGACGGGGCCGTGCCCGACGCCCTCCTCACATGGAGGGGTTTCAGCCACGGCTCTGGCTCTGGCTCTGGGTTCGTTGCCCAGGAACCGCTGCTCCACCTGCCCCGTGCCCCAGCTGCCGTTCCCACCGCTTCACAGCAACCGGGTCAGCTCAGCCTGGGAGGCAGCTGGAGGCCCTTGCCGCAGGAGCGCGAGGGGTGAAGCAGCACTGCAGCGTGCCCAGCTGCGGTTGTCCTGACACCCGTGTGATGAGCGTGGCCTGACCCAGCCTTGAGCGTGATGGAGCGGGTGATCTCTGCTCTGCAGGGCAGAGTACTGCCGTGTGTAGCTTTGGCCTACGTGTACAAAGCAGTTTGTTCCCAAGGCAGCAAACCCGTGAGATTCTGAATGACACGCAAAATAAAGGGTACTTAGGAGAGTATTTGGGTGCATAGATGCGCTGGAGGACAGGAAGGCTCTTCAGGGTGACCTGGACAGGCTGGATAAATGGGCTGAGGCCAATTGCACGAGGTTCAACAAAGCTAAGTGCTGGGTCCTGCACTTGGGCCACAACAACCCCAGGCAACGCTACAGCCATGAGTATGTGTGGTTGGAAAGCTGTCCAGTGGAAAAGGACCTGGAGGTGTTAATCGCCAGCCAGCTGAACATGACCCAGCAGTGTGCCCGGGTGGAAAAGAAGGCCAATGGCATCCTGGCCTTTATCAAAATTAGTGGGGCCAGCAGAACCAAGGAAGTGATTGTCTCCCTGTACCCAGTGAAGCCACACCTCAAATACTGTGCCCAGTTTTGGTTCCCTCACTGGAAGAGGGACATTGAGGTGCTGTAGCACGTCCAGAGACAAGCAATGAAGCTAGTGAAGGGTCTAGAGAACAAGTCTTATGAGAAACAGCTGAGGGAACTGGGGATGTTTGGTCTGGAGGAGGCTGAATGAACACACGATCATTTTCTACAACTACTTGAAAGGACATTGTAGTGAGGTGGGGGTCAGTGTCTTCAACAAGTAACAAGGGAAAGGATAAGAGGAAATATCTTTGAGTTGTGCCAGTGGAGGTTTAGATTGGTTAGTAGGAAGAACTTTTTCACTCAGAGGGCTGTGAAACACTGCAGTAGGCTGCCCAAGGACATGGTGGAGTCACCATTCCTAGAGATATTTAAAAGATGCATAGATGAGGTGCTGAGGGATGTGGTATAGTGCTGGGCTTGGCAGTGTTAAGTTAGTGGTTGGACTTGATCTTTAAGGTCTTCTTCAAATAAAATGATTCTATGATTCTGTGTTTAAGAAAGCTGTGATTTCATTGTTTGTACTCCTCCAAATCCACTAAGGCCTGAGTTTCCTAAGCCTCACCCTAGTTAACCACTAACAGCAACAGCAAAGCCTGGCCTGGAAACATAGGGTTTTCAAAAGCACCAGGAACAGCTGGGAACAGACAGTTGCACGCGTGTCCTCAGCCACTTTGATGTTTCTGTAAGTCCAAGCCACAGTGCTGCTTCACCTTGTAATATTCAGCATGACATTGGATTTCTCTCTTAGCTGCAAGAATGCTTCATGGCTTTGGAGGCTACTTTTGTAGAAGAAAGTTCCCCTTTGCTATACTGACAATACAGTGGTAGCAAAAAAAGTAATCAGAACAATGCCGAGATAAAAATCACACCACAAACCCCAAGTACCACCACAGTATGTGATTCTTTCAGTCCTAACTCCTCCAAGACAGCTGGCCAGATAACCACATAACAAGACTCACCACCCTACTATGAGCTTTGAAACAGTTGAGGTGTGAAAATTTTACAGAATGTGTTTACTTCATCACTGTCTCACCCAAAAGACAAATTAAAATCCAAAAGCAGAGTAATGAAAGTTACTGTTGATGTAGGATAGGATACGTGATGCTGTCATGCACTCCTCTACAAGTGGCAAGACAGCAACCATCTGGGTCCTCACATTTGCACTTCATTTGGATTCTGCATATTTACTATTCTTTCTGGAAGACCTCTCTTCTGAGGTGGTGCTGGTGACAAAAGTCCCACTCAACAGCATGTCAGCCACAGGAGAACTGCAATGGCTTCAGAAGGTACCCTTCTTCCTCTCGAGCACTGCCCATGAACCCAGGCCACTTACAGCCCTGATATTTTCCTGAATACCTCCTGCACACTCAGGCATATGCCACTGAAAGATACCTACTGCTCACAGTCCTCTTCCCAGTGCCCCTTGAAGAGCAAGAACATGATTGTCGTTATTCAAGACAGTAAACCTTCCACAGCTATTCTGTTGGTCTGCAATCCATACCACCAGCATATGCTCATGACCATCACTGATCCATTCCTACACATACTCTGTCCTGGAGAAGATATTTGGTACCTCCTTAGGTAATGGCACTGCAGCAGGCATGGAGGCTGGATACCCAGAGCTACAGCAGCTCCTGGGACCAGATGGAGACAGTCTTTGCTTAGATGGCTCTCAGTGCCTTGAGCCAGCCAGTCTAAAACACCCATCACAGGATCTGAAGTGTCATTTAGAATCAGAATAATAGAATGGTGTGGGTTAGATGGGACATTTAAAGGTAACCTAGTCCACCACTCCTTCAGTGAGCAGGGCCATCTTCAACTAGATCAGGTTGCTCAGAACCCATCCAACCTGGCTTTGAATGTTTCCAGGGATGAGGCATCTACCACCTCTCTGGGCAAACTGTTTTGACTGACTGAGTTTGCACTTAGAGCCTGTTGACTGAATGTATAGGTCAATGCCCTTGCATGTGTTAGATCTGGGCTTAACTCCCTAAGATACATGATCTTTTTCTTCTCTTAGGTAAGTTGATGACAATATACTCCCAAGTGTCATCTCCCCAAAAAAGTGATTCATGGAGTACCTGAGCTTGAACTAAGAAGCAAAGCCACACACATTCACACCCCAAAGGGAACAGTCTCATTAGGTCTGTTCTGCAGGGAGGTATATGTCCTGCTGCTGAGCTGAGCCCTGCTAGCCTCTGCAGATGCAGAGAATATTACAGCATGCCCCACAGGCCTATGGGAGAGATCAGACCAATATCAGCAAAGGAGGCATCAGAACAAATGAGGGAGCACAAGAGCTGCATTTCAGGCTGAAATCTCTGCATCCTGAATGACTTGTAGCTTGTTTACACAACTAATGGGGAGCAAGGCAGATGGGAAGTAGGATTTAAAGCCATCATAGAACCTTAAAAATAGCACAGTGAAAGTCATTGTTTGCCTTCTCAATAAGGAAGACAGGAAACAAAAAGGCATGAGTGTGGAGGCTTTCTGCTCCAGCCCAGAGGAAATGACCCAAAGTCATGAGAATATAGGCCAGATACTGAAGCAGAGAATGAGAAGCAGCAGGAGACAACAGAATATAATTTGTATGGATAGGCTGTGGCAGCCTCAGCAAAAAGAATCACACAACATTTTGTAGAGAGAGTATTTTATATTGCTGCAGACAACTGGACATCATTCACAAGCAGAAGTGAAAAGCTACTTCAATGTAAACACCAACTTGGTTTCACAGAGAACTATGCTAAATGGACATTGTTTAGGGTGATAACAGTAAGTATACTAAGAGTTCCTGTGACTAAAAAAGTGTAAAGAAAAATACACATAATGCACGCATCAAAGGGAGAATCTTTGCTGTGAATCAGTCTCCTTAGGGAAGCAGCAGAAGTCTGAGTTGCTTGGAGTTCGAAGGTAAGATTGAATGGCAGAGAACACTGGTGTACGGACCGAGGGATGAGAAAACTCATTTCTCTTTGGAACCTGGTGTATCACTGGATGCATTTTTGAAGGCATAAAAAAGTCCCTAAAGATTTTCCAGTTTGTTAATAGTCAGTGATGGCAAGTCAGAAGTGAGATGATAAGAGAAAAAAGAATTTATCACTGTAGGGTAGTGTTGGGGGTAGGATATGAAGAAAGAGGGGGGGTTTGGGGAAGAAGAAGCCATACTCCAGGAAGGAGTTACTGAATATGCTGAAGGGTAACCTCTGCTTGAGAAGAAAGGTAGACAAGTCCTGGGGAACAATCAGGTTAAAGGAGGAAAGAAATCAGCCCTGAGAGGTGTCTGTGGATGTGAGAATGAAAATCAAGACAAAGAGAAATGAGTGAGGATGGAAAAAGGAAACACGTGTTTATGAGCAAAAATAGTTGCAGTTATAGGAAGTGTGTTATGGAAACAGACTGCTTGTTCCAGGTGGTTAACTGTAACCAACTGTAGCATTAGCAAGAAACATTTCCAAATTACAGTCACAGTGTCTTTGTGAAGTAGGTAAGCATTGACAGAGGAGGGAGGCAAAGACAGAATGATTGAAAGGCAATGGAGGAGTCTCTGTAGGTGTGAGACTAGAAGGTGATCATCCCTCACACTCAGCCCTGAGCTAGGCTTTGTGTTTTTGTGCTTGTGAACGCACACTGTGAGTGCCCCAGGCTCTGCTGGCTTATCATCAAACATACTTGACCACCGAAAGAAACCACTATCTAGATCAAACTTCAAAGTGCTGTCATACGTATCACAAAGTGTACCCTGGCTGGATCCTATTGAAACAAAGGATGTCTGTATAAATCCCATGTGCCAGGAAGCAGAAAAGGAAAAAGGGTGCTTCCAGACTTGAGGATGTTAAGACAGGAGAAAGAGAGGACAAACTGTTTACTAGACAGTGGGACTTGCTTGAATTGTTGTATCGGGATCCATGCCAACCAACCTATGCTGGGAGCTATTCTCACCCCAGGAGGGAAATAGAGGTGTATTAATCCTCTCTGCATTGGTATAAGTGATAAACTCACAGAAAGGGTAAATTTCTCCAAAACAGTCCTGCATCTTGGGAGGAACAACCCCATACACCAGTACAAGCTGCGGGTTGACTTGCTGAAGAGCAGCTCTGAAGAGAGATACTTGGGAGTTCTGGTGGACAGCAAATTAAACATGAGCCAGCAACGTGCCCTCATGGCCAAGAAAGCCAATGGCATCCTGGGATGCATCAAGAAGAGTGTGGCCAGCAGGTTGAGTGAGATTCTCTATCCCTCTGATATGCCAAGGCCTGGGAAACAGGCCTTGGATAATAGTTAGCCTCCAAATGGACTTGCTACATGGTTACAGACAATGGTTTCTTTAATGTGCATTAATGAAATATGTGTGAGTATTAACAGAAGAGGTAGCTTAGACAAAATATTGTTGTTGATGAGAATAAAGTCCCTAAGTATTAGTGAAATACGTAGGTAAAATGTCTGTGAGAATGTATTCATGCTTTTTAACGTATCTGTTCCTGTGTGTGCAGGGACTAGTGTTTAAAGCTGGGACAGCAGATGGTCTGCCTTGGCTGAAAGTTACATGGAGGGAAAAACCCAGAAGATAAGCAAACTCCTTTGGTTCATCCTGAAGCCTTGGCCAAGTTTCAGGTGGTATCTCAATGGAAGATAATGCCAGATATTTTGCTGATGAAGTTATGTAATGTTTATTCAGTAACATAAAAAGCTGGATCCTCTTGTAGCAACTTTGGAGACCTCACCTATGAGTGGATGCACTGCATAGGACTTCCCAGTTGCTGTGACTGGCTCTACAAATCTTCACTGCAACTCGGGCTCTGTGGCGACTGTGGATCCAGACAATGGTATTCGGGCAATTGGTGATGTATCTTTCTTAATAGCTATCTCTACTTCCCCATAGTAACGATTAGGTGCATTGCCTGCGCTTTTTGCTGATTAGGAATAAGAATGTCATAAGTTTATTGTTGTAATTGAATGTTTTATCCTGTTTTTCTTAATTGTTCTCTGTAATATTTAGAAGTAAACAGTAAAGTGAAATCAATCTTTTTATTGGTGTTTGTGTCCTTTCCACTGATTCCTGTCATTTGGCAAAGCACCCTCTACTCTGCTCTGGTGAGGCCTTGGCTGGAGTCCTGTGTCCAGTTCTGGGCTCCCCAGCTCAAGAGAGATAGGGAACTTCTGGAGAGAGTCCAGCACAGGGCCACCAAGATGATCAGGGGACTCGAGCATCTTCCTTATGAGGAAAGACTGCAAGACCTGGAGAAGAAAAGACTGAGAGGAGATGTTATCAATGCTTATAAGTATCTAAAGAGTGGGTGTTGAGAGGATTGAGGTGACAATTTTTTCTGTAGTGCCCAATCACAGGAAAAGAGACAAAGAGCACAAGCTGGGACACAGGAAGTTCCACTTGAACATGAGCAAAAATCTTCCTGTGAGAGTGACACAGCACTGGCACAGGCTGCCCAGGGAGGGTTTGGAGTCTCCTTCTCTGACGGTTCTCAAACCCACGGACACATTCCTGTGCAACCTCATCTAGGTGAACCTGCTTTGGCATGGGGGTTGGACTAGATGATCTATGAAGGTCCCTTCCAACCCTACCATTCTATGATTCTGTGAAACCATGTGAAGATTTATTCACACAATTCAATGCAAGAGTGAATCTGTGACTCAGTCCTGTTCATGAATTATTTGGTGCCACTGCATGAGCATTACAAGGACTAAAACCCAAGAGTATCTGTCAGATAGCACTATTAGTCCTTTGTGTCTTTTCTTTGTGCAATCAGAAATGCTAACTGCATCTAATATATTAAACATGATTTAGAAGCTGTTTTCCAGAATACACGTGGATAGCAGGCCAGAATTGAATGTGCTGCACAGAAGCAGGAAGAGGGAAGGAGAGAAACGTTTTAACTAAGGCCCTAGGGCACGGGGTCAGATCTCTTCTCACAGAGCTGCCTGAAGTTTATCATGTCCACACAGTGCAAGACTGACCTCCAGAGTGGAAGTCTGATGTTGGAGTGAGCCTTAAGTAAGTCAAAGGCCTGAGGGGATCTTTCTGCAATTTGGACACTCCAATGAATTCTTCCAATGTATTCCAGGACTAAGACAGACACACAAGTTGTCAGTTTCCTGATAACAAACAATTTCCACGAAGAGCAAGAACATCAGTGAGTAAGACTGGCTGCAAACAGTGAGGTTGCAAATGTGTATGTATTGTTAAGTTAATTTAAGGAAGAAGTTGCTGACCATGGGTCATCTGCAGAAAGTGTACCATAGACAACTCTAGCCTCTATCGTGATAGATTTAACCAGAAACAGTCTTTGCAGAAGTGAACATCAAATATAAGTAAAGTCAGAAATGTCAGCTTCCTGTCTGTGACAGCGAGTCGTGAGGTAGGAAAAAAAACCAGCAAACTCCACAGGTGTGGGAGACGGCTAATGCTGACATAGCTGTAACGTAGTCAGGGGTTAAATTAAAAGTCCTTTTGATTATCATGTAATTTCCCCCATTGCCCACAAACCACTTCCTTTTCTACCCATGAATTCTTCTCCATCTTCACAGTAGACAGAAGGTTTGTGCCTCTGTGTTAGGCAGCATGAAGTCAGTTGCTGTAACTTTCTGTGTCCTTTGCTTTCAGTTTGAAGCTCTGTACGGTGAGTAGCATTTTGGATTATTCTCCTTGCAGTAGATATCTCTGTGTAATATAACTCACTCATTGATGAGCAACAGTAAATGAGGCATGATAGCAAGGGGTTGGAGGAAGAGAGGTAATTAAGTGAAACAACCGCAAAAAGACTCCTCTCAACTTTAATATCACTAGAATTAGTGAGAAGAGAATTCTTTCCAGTGCAGGGTACTTGCTATGAAACTAGAAATTACAAGTTTAGATTGTTCATATTATTTAGCTCTGCTCAGTGTTACCCTCTAGCTGTTTAGACTTTAGTGCTCCAGTAGCTTCCCTTGCTGGGCATAAAGTCTTCAGTAGTGTGACAGTGAACGGCTTAATAAAGAAAAGCCAAGTATAGGCAGGGCATTTTTATACTATGAAAAATGCATATAGCATGGAAGAGTGGATGAGATTGTTTTGGTGCTTGGAATGCAGATTGACTTAAAAGAAGTGTAGCGTTCCTAATGCTGTGCTTGACAAGGCACATGGTCACAACATTGATCTCAGTCCCACCATAAACATGGATGTAGCATATTTCAAGATTCACTGTTTTGTCACAGCTATGCAAAGGAAAATACCAGACCTCACATTTATCTATATCCTCTCTGAAAACTGCATATGACTGACCCAGGATGAAAATACAGATAATAGCTGATAAAGAAGAGTCTTTTTTTTTCTCATTCATATGCTGTCCGAGGATTTTGTATGATGTGTCACGTAATAAGACCTGAGATATAGCACACAGGGTTACTAAACGCCATCTAAGCATATTCCTTCGAAGGTCATGCCAAGGGCTATTGAATACATTTTCTTCTGAATTTCTAGTGACACAAGATAGTTTTCAAATCCTCATGTAGAATTTAAATACTCCTGAGGTTTCATACAGAATTTAAGCTTTCATTGAAATAAAAACCAGTGTTCAGCTCTTTAAGTGATGCAGATATCCTTCAGAAGGTTAACTAATACAGCAACAATCTACTGAGTTTTCAGATAAATTGTAGAGATGGGTGAAATCACAAGAAAGGAGAATTGTGATCAATATCTTTAAAGGGACATGGGCTGCTCTTTTTCTCCTTAAAAAGTTTTTCTTAAATCTGCTAAAAAAAAATCCTAACAATTTTGTTAGGATTTCTCAGCTAGTCAATTTAGAAGGTATACTTGACCAGCATGCTTTAACATGTGGCTGGCTAGAAGGTCACTCCTTATGGGAAGAAGTAGGCTGCAATTTTAAATATGCAAACAATTGTTCTAATACTGGCATTTCTCTTTTCTTTCTCCCTTCCATCAAATACTGAGGATAGGATTTGGGGAGGGGGCTGTGGAGAGGAGATGGCAGGAGAAAGAGACTGTCCATACAAGGAATGGTATCTCTCAGGCTTTTTACCCTACAATGCTTTCAGCATAAAATTACTAATTATTATCATTCCTTCTAAAAATAAAAGAGTTGGAAAAGGTGTAAGACACATTTGCATGACACTCTCATTTAGAGAACAAGCTAGCACTCCAGAGCACTCCATGTCTAATTTTTGCAAGTAAAAGCAGAGTAACTTCTGAGATTTGGGTCTTCTTAGACTTAGCAATTAGCAAGCCCTACCTCTGATCTATGGGTTTGGTTTTTTTTTTTTTCAATGTAAATAGATCACAGAAGGTGATATATATGTGTATATGTGTATTCTGATTTTACAACTCAGTCATGATAAACTATGAGAGCACAGAGCTCCTGTGGTGCCTGTAGAGGAACACAAGCAATGGGATTCTGAAATATGAAGTTGTAGCGTACCACAGCACGTGAAGCTCTTGCTATGAAAGATTGCACACGAGCTTTTACATTCCAACATTTGCAAAGTATTATTACTGTTCACCCACAGATCTCCTGCTGTCAATAGAGGAGGAAATGATGGCCATTTCTTAGAAGGCTCTCTGAAATATTATCAGCAATGTCTGCTGTGCTAGTGATATATTTTATAAGAGATTCTGTATTTTACAACATATGTTATACCATAGAAATAATTCAGATTACACATCCTCAGGCTTCCTAGAGTAGTTATGGTCATTGCTTCTTTGGCCCAGATACATTGCTTTCTTTGCTTAATTCTTGACTGTTGAAAGACAGGAACATGTTAGTTTTAGGCATATGACTAATGATACTGAATTGACAGTGTCATCTTTCAGAATGCCTTGAAAGGTCAAAGCTATAGCAACTTCAAAAACTGTGTGTGGTTTCATTACACATTTAGTATTAACAAAACAAATGTGTTTGTTTTAAATGTAGGGTCTGCACTCTCCTTGCTCCTCTTCAGAGACAAAAGCACCCAAGTGAAAGCTTGTTCTTTTTATCAGTTCAATTAGTTTTTTGAGAGCTGGTGCAGTTAAAACAAACAACAAGAAAGCCAAGCAAGAGTATTCTATTCTCTTGCTCTAAACTCCAAGTTTTAAAATTTATTGAAGGTTATTTTTAAAACTTGTGTAAGGACCAAAGTGTGTAACGAAATTGTGATGTTTGCAAATAGCTTTGGGTCTGCCAAAGAGCAACCAGGAAGCATGAAAATTGCAATCCCATTAAAACGACAATATCTGGCCTTCCGTTGGTTTTGGTGTCCAAACACACTACCACAGAAATTCCCAAACCTCTGCCAAAGTGCTTTCCTACTGCAGTAAAATTGAGACAGAAATGTCTATGGCTGTAAATACACGTATACAAAGAATTTACACACACAGTCTTTCATACTTTAACACAGCAAGATGTTTCTTTCATATACGTGTTCATTTCTTGGATTCTCACTTTTGTATTGACATTCTACTTCACATGAAGTGAGTCAGGAACAACTCTGTGCAACTCCACAGTGGGACACTGTTGTAAAACAAAGGAAAGATTAGTCTTGTCTCGAAATCTTCATATGCAATTGGATTAGCTCTTTATTAGAAAAAAAAAAAAAGAAACAACCCAAACCAAACCAAAACCAAAAAGGAAGCTTACAGCCAAATCTAAGCATTTTACTATCAGTAAGAAGAATCAGTGAGGTTCTTCTGTTCATTTGTAACAATACTGCGATGTGGTCTTTTATTCATTTTTTAAAGTAGTATTAGGAAGGTTTAGTGAGTGGATATTATTCAATGTTTAAATCCCAATTTCCTATCTCCCATCCCACTAAATGTACATTTATTCTGACTGTAGCTTAGCAAATGACATCTCAAGTGTGTTTGGCCATTAACCATAGAGTGTTAGCAGTCCCCACGATTACCCTAGGAATGAACAAATGGGCACGGGAGAACAGCAGTCAGGCACAGGAAGGGGAGAATAAGCCACCTTTTAGTATGCAGTGAGAGCCCTCACATTAGGAGCTGATGCACAATAGCTAGTGAGTTGGAAATTCATATCAGATCTCACCCATTGTTATCATCCCTGTAGACAATTTTGTGTTTTAATCTCAAGCGCTGTTAATCTCATTTTAAAATGTACTGCCTTTATACTATGCTAAGCACACTCTTCTACATGGTCACTTGTTTCAGAGGATTACTAATTACATCACATTTACCTAAATGCTCATTCAGAGAGATACATTACTAAGACTTTATTGAAAACAGGCAGTTAGGTCTTCTGGGCCAGAGAGGATACAAAACAATCTTTCAGCTTGCCACAAGGTCACATGAACTACATGCTTAATGACTTCTCTCTGCCCTTTTCTATTAAAAACAAGGATTAAAAGCATGATCTCTGGCAAACATTTTAAACCACCTTATATGAAATAATGATTTCATTAGCTAACAGCAAAATTGAACTATTTTCAAAGACAGACAGAGAAATGAAATTCAAAGCTGTTGCTTTAGTGCTCAGACTAGGGTAACCCCACACTCTTCTGAGGTGTTGGGGGAACATGGCACTGCTTGGTTCTATAGCTACCCCAATAGAATCGGCATCTGCCTCTCCTCTCAGATGACCAGTGACAAATGTAGAGGTCTTAGCTACAGGCTGATGCTTCTCACATGTATCAAGTCAGTTTACACATTCACCAGGCTCCCTAGCTTCTTCTATATCAGTGCATTTGGGTTTCTCTTCCCTTCCCTAAATAATTTGTCTGCAGTTCTGCCTAATTTTAAAGTTTATGTTACCAAACTAAAGACCATGAAACTACTGAGCGTTTTAAAAGACCTTTATTTCAATAGCTGTTCTCATAGCAGCTGTTCTGTTTCAACATACAACACACAAATCATCAAGAACTATTTCTTTATTTGACCTTTACTTTCAGCTTTTCGTACTATAGACTATCATGAGCGCTTCCACTTTCTGTATTTGTGCCTTTAGCGTACCTAGACCTCTATTTAACTGCTGGTTGATGAGCTATGTGTTTTGTCTGTCTTATCTTCATACCAGTGGTACAAGATGTCAAATGCCTTGTTTGTTATCACACACTTAAATAATAGTCCTGAGAGACATAGAGATATTAGAACTGTCACTGAATTAGATAAGGGTGTTGACTATGCACAGTAAACCAGGAAGAGTGTGATAACTAGGAAGAGGGTAAATCAATCAAAAAGGGATAGCAGTTTCTATTGCTTTCCAACTGAGCATCACTAAGTGTCTTCCAGAAGTCCATGGATCCCACTAAAAATATTTTACATGAGTACCATTCATTACAATGCCCTTGCCAATGGTAGTAACTGGGGAGCAAGAATTCAAAGAAGGAAAAAGCATGGACGCTAAAAGATTGCCTCTGTGCAGCAGGAGTGGAGTGCGTAAAAAGGTATCCAAATGAGAATAACCTTCTGTTCCTGTGCATATGTAGGTTGGATATCAAAGATAATAGGGCCTTGGGAGAAAAAATTATCTGTACTGTGTAATCAGTGCAATACCTGGCACAGCTGGGGACTGTGGATCTAGACTATCACGTAGCAGTAACAAGAAGAACAGGATGGCACATCAAAGTCTTTAAGTACTTGCCCAGTATTTCCTTAGCATCATAAAATCCTGATTTAGAGTATATTTCAGTCTAAGCAGCCTCTGAAGGACTTATTCAGACTACCAAAAAAATGGGAAAAGCAGACAGATTTTTTTCTACTTGTCTGCATATATGTCTGTACCTTTAATTTTAGACCACTGCAAAAAGAAAAATTACAAATGAAACACTATCAGGCTGTACTATGCTGCCAGTACTGACACACAAAACATTTCAAAGCAGCACATGCCACCAACCCAGACAGGAAATTCCACGCTCATTATTGCAATAGTGAGTGGTGATGGAGACAGTGGCTTATAAAAACAACTCCAGAACAATTACCAAAAAAGTTAATATTGAAAAAGGAACAAAACTGTATGCATTGTTTGAGTATTTTCTTGTTGTATGTGTTGGAGTATCTTTAAGATACTCATTCTGCATGTGCTGTAAGAGGATGTTTTGATGGTAAGCACTGGGTGAAACAGAATGAACATAGACAAAAATAAGCATTTTGGTCTGGCAATGAAGTATAATGCTGGCTTATTGCAGGCTCTGGATTCATGAGAAACCAGAAATAGAGTCTTTTATTTGGAGGCAGATTTCCTCAGCGTTTTTGGGGAAATTTTGCTTTTGTCTTAACTCCTGTTTATGAAGTGTTCTAAGAATTTGTAAATGTTCTATGTATGATCAATGTTAAGTCCTGGTCAATGCATTTTCCATCTACTTCCATTTTTGTGTATCATATGCTCTTACAGCATAGCGCAGACAGGATCAGACCAAAGACACAAATCAGAAAATAGCTTCAGCATCTTAACATTGCATGGTCCATCCCTTGTTCTTGTATGTCATTTCTTGAATTTTAAACAGGGAACAATTTTGTGTTTTTCAGGAGTTGATAGCTGCTCATCAAGACCGTGCAAAAATACAGGTAAGACACATTTGCATAACTTGGTTTATGGTTTTAAATGCCTTTCTAAAAAAATACTGCCCTTGAAGGAAAAAAAAACCAAAACAAACTCTCCACTTTTACAGTGCACTTTAACGTATTTTTGTCTGGAGGAGCTTCCCTTGCTATTGGTCACTGACTTTACCAAGTCAAACTGTGAGGTAGCAGGAGGTCCTCGATCTTTCCCTTTTCCTCTGCAATAAATTTGCAAAAGGAGAATTGCATAACATCTGAGAGTTTTTCAGACAGGTTTGAGGAAGGCTAAATGTGATTTCTGGATTGAATGTGGGTATACGCACACAGTGACATTTTCCCATCCATTATGTTAGTATTAAAGGTGCTCTAGCCATCTAAGTAATTAGATTTAAACATTATGTCATGCCTCAAACCACTATCTACTCTGGAAAAGAAAGATAGATCTTGTGGTTAAGGCATTTATGTAGGAACTTTGTGTTCATGTCCCATTTTAAGTTTTCAGCTACATCATCAGGGTGCAGGTTATGAACCATAAACCAGAGATAATTATCATCATCTTTATACCACCTTGTTTTATCTATGAATAGGACAATGAGGCAGGGATTATATGTCTATAAAGTGTTTTATCCAAGGGGGCCTTTAAATGTTATCAAGTTACTCACTGATCCAATGCTAACACTGATAAGCCAGATAACAGATTAGGTCTTCTCTCATTTATTTCTCAGTCATACGTGACGTGACCAGAACAATGGACTGGTATCTCATTGTACAGGCTGCTTTCCACAGCCAGATAACCCTGAGTACCTATATGTCTTAAGTTTCAATCACATGGTTCACTTGCTTTGTTCAAATGAGTTTCTTAACATTTTAGGGATTATTTTCATTGCTATGTGAATGATTGTAATAATTGTTTTCCTGTCTTCAGAACAGCCTCATGTCTCTGACCCCCAGATGATGATGGAATTTGAAAATGGAAACTTCAAGTTCACATTCCCCAATCCCAAAAATGTGAGTGAGTTCAGCATGACCCTCTTCAAAGGGCATGAAAAGAAGGAGATCTGTGCACTCCATTTGAATGAGGAGAAAGTTATCCCCAAGAGCAATGTCACCTACTGTCAGCCAGAGCATTCAAATTACAGCACCACATTCATTCTTAAAAATCTGGAAAGAAAGCATATTGACATTTATACCTACTGCCTGGAAATATTCATACCTCCTCCTTATATAGACTGTCGGCTGAAGGAAACCTATCTGTATATCCAAGGTAAGTTTACTTCTCCCTTCACTTCAGTTTACCAATAAGTGGACGTTGGTCATAGCTATGCTGCAGTGAAAAATGAGACTTAAGTTTGCACAGATATTTCAAAGACAGCTTAAAACTGCTTAGCAGAGGGCAGGTAGCAGTGGAGCTGTGTTGGCAACCTGCTCAGCACAGCCGCTCGTTATATTTTCATCTTCTTGTACAGGTTTGGCAGGCCATGCTGGGCTCTGCTTATCACTGGTGGCACCCTAGCCACCTACACTACATCCATTGGTCTACTGCAGTTCCCCCTTTGTCTGCAGTAGAAATTTCCCATTTTCTATTTTCCAAGTTGCTGAATACAAATGATACCATTGGTTCTAGCCAGGTTAAAAAAAAAATCCATTCTAAGAGCTATCTTCATGTGCCTAGGATAAAAAAAAAATAGTAGCTGCCAAATATCTGTGCTAGTAGTAACATATGGAACTCTCTGATGCCTTGTTAATGTGAAGAAGGTGTTCACTTCTCTGAAGCAAGCCTTCAGCTTTAGAGCCTCCCTAGAGCAGAAGGGATCCATGACTACTGAGAACTTCTAGCCTTTTACTGAGAATGGTTTGGACTAACTTCAGAAGACTTGCTCCACAGGCTTTAATTCTGAATTATGTTTCACTCAGTGCTCTTTGGCATATTAAGATGGAAGTATTAATAGTGGTTTGGCTCAAAGGTCTTCTTGGTTCTCCATATTGTTCAGTTGCAATGTGGTACTGCCTGTTGTCCTTCTCTTGCTGTCTTTTCCTATCTCTTAACCCCAGAACTAAACAAAGATAGAAAATGCAATGCTAAGGCTACAATTATGTGGTTAGGTCATATTATCTGTCAGCCTTCTCTTAAAACTACTTCTCAGAATCAAGCTGCAAGATCCTTTTTTGTCTGCAGTGTTTCCCAAAGCTGTACATTTACATTTGTATGGATAGCCAGATGCTCTAGCTATTGTCAGATGTTTCATGCCCTACTATACTTTCTCCCAGATCTGGGTAATGGTAATCTTATGTCCCTCAGCTTGTCTTCCTATCCAAACGTGACTGCCAAAGTCCACCTTTCTTTTGATCAGGCTGCCCTTTAAAGCACCTGTGGTACTACTCACTGAATGTAAACTTAAGCACTGCTCAGATCTGAACTACTATCACTCTCTCAGGCCTGGCTTGGTTTCTTTCAGTCTACACTTTCATCCCCATCTACCAAGTTTCACCTCTCCTTCTGGAAAACTGCAACGTTCTGCTTCCTCCTGAATACACTTTTTCAAGGTGACTTTTCACCTCGGGAAAATCCTTCTCTAAAGATCACTTTTACTATTTTTATTAATATGAAGAGAAGAGGGGAAATAATTTGAAAAGTTGTCTCTAGTGTTACCAGTAGTGACTTTTTTTTTGCATTATTCTCTCCAGATAAGGAAGACTGCGTTTCACTGGGACTTATGTCATGGATAATCATTGGCTTGATCATGTTTGCCATGATTTCCTGTGTCTGCTGTATTGTAGCCTGTTGCTTTAGGAATAAGGTAAGTTTATGAGATTCTGCAGAATCCTCCTTCCAAGGGTCCTAGATGGGGAACTTAATTAAATGAGATTTAGAGGGTGCGACAGGCACATATTCAGTCAGCACGTGATGTGTTTTTTGACAAAGAAGCTGAGTTGTTAATTTACCCCTGGAGTTCAGTCATTGATGACAGCAGCCCAAATTTAATTTTTCTAAGGCAGGATTGTTTATTGATTTAAAGGCTGGGAATCAAAGGAAAGAGGAGAAATGCTGCACAGGTCAGTAAAATTACTTTGGTAATCAATTTACCTGATTATTTTCTTCAAGAAGGGGAAACAAATCATCAGTGGAGCAATTCCAGCTCTGTTGTGGAGCAAAACCACTTAAGGAAAGAATCTGTTGGCTCAGGAAAGAAAGGAGACCATGGACATTATTTATTCTTTTGAGAAATGTGTATTTTTCATTTTCAGTTTGTTTTATTTCAAGTTTTCTCTGTGAGCGTCTGTCTATTTTGACTTTAATATTCCCACTGAAAACAGTCAGAGTAACTGCCCTACTTAAATAGCAAAGGTAGGAATAGCAGAGGTTAGTGACCACAGATTAAATTCATGGCATTTTCTCTCTGTTTGCAGAATCAGCAGTGTGAATCCAACTCCCATGAGTACAACAGTGAATATATGCCCATGGCAGCAGTGAATGCAGCTAAAAAAACAAGAATCTGAGGTTGTACTAAGCCTAGTTGTACCTCTACTTATATCTGTTGCAAGGCTTTCTCTGGGATGTAAAGGGCTGCTTGTTGTGTCATACATTGATGCTGGCTGGGGGTGTGGGAATGTTATAACAGCTTCTTAGTGGAGTTGATGCTGCCATGTAGCAATAAGAGGAAATGAAAAACAAAATCTCTGGAAACGCTTTGAATTGGAATGGTTGCCTGGTTCCTAGAATTGCAACTGCTTTGCATCAGTGGAAAGTAGTGATCTTATGTATGAGGAAGAGATGTGAAACTCTTCCTTTCAGATTCTTCAGATGATGCGTGGTACTCAAAATCTTTCTGGAGAAGTGATTTACGAAATAATCTGTAGATAACGGGGAACTTCCTAACAACTTAAGCCCTTGCACAATAGCCAGAAGCAGTTTCGAATACACAATACAGAACAGAAGTAGAATTTGTAGGTATGGGCATTGCATGTAACTAATGCTTGATTCCTATTCCAGATATAAGTTGCTTATGTTATGGAAATTCTGGCAGCAGAGGTTTCCAGCTACTTGAACTTGGACAATGGGAAATCAGCATTTCCTCACCTTTCCCAGCCTCCCTGAGCTCTTGAGATGGTCCTGTGCTCAGTCACCAGACATCCCCTCTGTTACTGTTCTGAGTTGTGTTTTGCTGTAACCTTGTGCTGTTACACTGCCTGATCCACTGAATGTGCATGAAGTGCTAACAATGTGTCGATGTCAGCTTTTAGTTGAAGAAAACATAGTGAATTTTCTTGAGGGTAGATTCCCATTAGTGACTACAGAGATAACTTTTATTTTGTACATTCTCCTTTATGATAAACTTTCCATTGTGGACAAAAAAAAAAAAAAAGAAAAAAAAAAAAAAAGACTACCTCCAACGTCAATCCTTGTGGCACAGCCATGAAGCATTGTTGCACCACGTGTTCCTGTGTGACCTGTTTGAGGAGAACCTGCTTTAGCAGATGAGTTGGACTAGATGATCTCTAGAGGTCCCTTTCAACCCCTACCATTCTGTGATTCTGTAAAATCCATCAAAACTCTGACAATAAATGACCAATGAGGAACCTAGACTAGATATGTTGCCAGACACCATTTGGCTACTAGACGCAGAATGGTGCATTGATTCTGAGTCTCTCTGCAATTAAAAAAAAAATAAACAACCAAACAAATATAGCTCAGAGGATATTATTGTGAAAAACACATAGCCTGCTCACCTGGGAGACAGAAGGCTGGGTTTAAATTTGCTCACAGGGACTGTCAGGCATGAAGAGGACATAAGCTGGTATGTCAAGAACAGGGTTTTCCTGGAAAAACACCCAAATAGAGCACCCTGGTATGTTGGGTAATATTACAGTCTCTCCTGTTGTTCTTTTGCCATATTGACCTCCTGAACAAATGAAACTGTCCTCTGTACATCCCTGAGTACACTGATTTCACCATTTAAAAAACATATTTGTAAAATTTTGCCTTTGAAAACTACTGCAGGGGGGTTGGACTAGATCTCTGGAGGTCCCTTCCAACCCTACCATTCTATGATTCTATTGCCTTTCACAATGTGTTCCTTCGATAATTATTGGTGAAAAGCGCTAACCTTCACTGCCTATGAGAAATGCTGGATGCAAAATCCTACGTAACACTGTATGTTACACATGATCCTGTGTAGTAGTCCCATCCCCTGGAACCAGACCGAGAAGGAAATTTAAGGAATAAACAGTTTCTGAAGGAAGGAAAAACTTGAGGTTTGCCTTGATATATTGCTGGATGAAGGATAAATGTGATGAAAGTCTGAACAAGGTAGTACAAAATACATATATTCTACTCTGGAGACATAAATGATTTACATCCATTGGAACAAAATTTTTGGAATACTCAAGTTCCATCACTGCTTTCTTCTTGGAAAAAAAGAGATTTTTAATCTTAATATTTTTTTTTATTATTATGCCACATGTGTTTGTATGAAAGTTCATACCTGCACACACACCACGTGAAGGAAATAAGCTCCATAAAATTCAGAATGCAATGGAGAGAGTATGGGACAATTTACCTTTGTACAGCATCTTAGGGGAAAGCAAGAAAGGACTAAGGAAAAAAAAATAAAAGTGAAAACAAAACATTTGTATCTGTTTCTACATAGTGAGGTGATGACACTGTTTGGATCTGCTTGTTTCCTTTTATTTTCATGAGAAAGTCTTTTTTCACATTGTCTCATCTCTTCTATCTTTCTTTTAATTCCTCATGTGACATACGGATAATGTTCAGGATTATTTTGGGACATTTTTTCAGTTTTTCGTGTCATTCTTCAATACCTTCAAATCAAAAGGAGTTAGAAGAAGGTAAAGGATGGCAGAGTGCGAAAAAGATCTCTGAAAAAGGTAAGATGAAATGAGTCTGTAAACTGTGTGACAAGAAAGAGTTAAAATAAAATGAAACAAGAAAGGGGACAATAAGAAAAAGCTTGATAGTCTAATAGGGCAGCGTTTCTAAAATTAAAAATCTTTTTTTGGAAACCTCCAGTTTGGGGAAAAGACTATTTTATCAGGAAAAAAAAAAAAAGCACAAACTCTTCTACAAAATCCACTTTCAAGACAAGCAGAAGCATGAGTAACATCCAAATAACATCCAGGAAATCAGCGGTTTGAGGGTAAAATAAGCTGCTAAGACACAAGTCTAACCTGTGTTTTCTCTGTTTGGTACATAATGGTTTAGGATTGTAACAAAAGCTTTACAACTGCATGGTTGTTTCTCTCACTGTTCCTTCTCCTTTCGCCACCCCCAGCCAGAAGAAGAAGGGACGGAAGAAGGAAGAAACAGGAAGAAGAAGGAGGAAGAAACCTCCTCTTCCAGCTTCTTAAAAAGTGAGCGTGGAGGTGTCTAATTGGCTCAGCGCCAGAAGTGGGTCTGGCTCAGAAGTGGATCTGGGGAGAGTTTTGAGTAATTACTTACAGGAGCCATCTTTACAGCCCCTTCTCCCTTACAAGAAAAGGCTGTCATGTCAAACCACGACAATGTATTTACACTTGGTAATGCACTTTAGATCTTCCCAGTCTGTACCAGTATGGAGTATACACAGTCAGTAAGCCAGTAAACCAAAAAAGTATGTATGGCAAAGAAGTACTCATTATCTCCTTGCAAGTTGAGACCTGAAATAAAAATATACAACTTCAGCAAATTTAATCTTGCTGAGCAGATAGTACGATCTAATGTGAACAGGTAAAAGATGTTAAGGATAACAACTACAGCTATTCCAAAATTTAAGGAAGGATAAATGACAAGAATATAAAATTTGAACACTTGCATATCTTGAGATGGTTTGAAATCCAGATCTCACTATGCATTTTGCAAGCTTGTCTTCCCAGCCTGAATTACAAACCCAAATCTGAATATTCTTGGAGTTCAATGATTAGATTCAAGATTGCAATTTCATACCTAACATATAGCACTGGGAATGAAATGACACTATGAAACGTGGGTCATTTTCCCTTAGTACAGGTATTTTGTTAACCTCCAAGTTCAAGTAGCATTAAATTCTATCATACTTCTTTAACACTTACTTTTACAAAGTTTATTTAAGGCTGGGGAAAAGAGGCTCTCTAACTAGAGTGAAGCAAACAAATTGAAATGAGGATCTATAATGAAGATACTGTACGTTGTTCTTCATAAACTGTTTTACACTGTGGAGAGGCCTCTGTGCAGGTAAATCTGTAAGTTTTATGCAGAACAACACAGCAATAATTAAAATAGGAAAAATATAGGTCACTGAAATTGTGTTGTTAAAAAGAAATTCAATTGGTTAGGTGGAGACTTCTGCCCATGCAAGGCTTACTGGAGAGCTGGATTTAAGCCTTTGCCTTTGGCTTGATTTTAACTGCAACGAGACAGTTCATATACCAAATTCCTTGAGTTTTCTGGTCCATCATTGCTATAGCAGTCTACTCAGTGTCTTAAACATTTCCCATTTCCTTGAGAGATGAAATTTTGAGCTTTGTATTTATGTTCTATGACCATGAGTTCAACTTGATGTGTTGTTCGGAGAAGAGGGAAGAATTGAAAGAATTAAACAGCTTTTCTGGCAAAATGAACTGGACAGGTATGAACTGGAGATGTGAAGAGGAGGTCAGGCGGTGAACTTCTTCTAAATGAGTATGCCTGAGCTATTTATTCCTCCTGGGAGTCATAAGATCTTGTATGGCTTCAGATCAATTTTTAGAGATAAATCAGCTCTGATTATCAACAAGACAGATTTAGCTGTTGCACACATCAGGCATAATCATTTTTAAAAACTGCAAATATTAACAACTCCAAGATACCAGACATCTTCCACATATTAAATCTTGCATCAGTCCTCTTGGTTTTTAGTAAACTCTTGGCAAATTCATCATCAATGATATTTCATCCTCTGTCATCGTGTGGAGGAGGAGCAAGTTTCACTGCAGTTTATAGAATTTCTTGCTGCCTCTCAGAATTGAAGCCAGGATTTAATGTTTGGATTGTTGTTGTGGTTGTGTCCAGCCGG
>WBNH01004197.1:24729-64152 GCA_013401255.1 Urocolius indicus | reverse complement strand
TTCAGTTCTGCTCCTGGGCTGGTATGCACAGCACGGTTTAGGTGGTTGTGGAAAGTTGTTTCTCTCTAAGATCAGCAGTGTGTTTTAGATGCTGAAGGCAGTGTATGTATTGGCCAGTGCAAAATGGATGCTCTGTCTTCTTGAAAGAGGCGGTGGCTGCTGGCTTTTTCTTTGCTTTAAGCTTGATGAGCAACTTGTCTCAAGCAAAGGCAAGCTACCTCTTACACAGTGAGAAGCGGCACCTTACCTTCCATTCTTACAGCTTGTAATTTCTAAAAGTAAAACACAGGTTACTGTACCAGCATGGAATAGTTGCTGATTATTGCTCAAAGTTGACACTGAAGGTCTGTCACATCACAAAACTGTGCCTTCCATTAGGTCTTGCTGTAAGTCAGCCAGAAGGTGGGCTTACAGTAGCCATCTATGATTTATGGTTTAAAAATGTAGGCCAGGGATCAAGATTGAGTCCAGTCCTGTTCAACATCATCATTAATGACCTGGATGATGGGGCAGAGTGACCCCTCAGAAAGGTTACAGGTGACACCAAACTGTGAAGAGTGGCCAATATGCCAGAGGATTGTACTGCCATCCCAAGGGTTCTCAACAGGCTGGAGAAATGGGCTTTGATGAGGAACTGAATTTGAGGAGGAATCTCCTCAAATTCAACAAGGAGGAGCACAAAATCCTGCAGCTGAGGATGAACACCCCAGGCACCAGTATATGCTGTGGGCCACTCAGCTGGAAAGCAAAAAGGGTCATGAGGATGATGAAGGAACAACTGGATCACTTCTCCTGTGAGGAAGGGCTGAGGGAGCTGGGACTGTTCAGCCTGGAGAAGAGAAGTCTGAGGGGACCTTATCAACGTGTATAAATACCTGAAGGGGACTGTAAAGAAGACAGAGCCCATCACTGTTCTGGGGTGCTCACTGCCGAGACGGGAGGCAGTGGGCACAAACTGAAACACAGGAGGTTATCTGTGAACACGAAGTAACACTTTTTTACCATGAGGGTGACTGAGCACTGTTACGGGTTTCCCAGAGAAACTGTGGAGTCTCCATCCTCAGAGGTACTCAAAAGCTGTCTGGATGTGGTCCTAAACAACTGCCCATAGCTGACCCTGCTTGAGCCAGGGAGTTGGACCAGAGACTTGCCTCCAGCAGACCTTTCCAGCCTCAGCCAGTCTGTGTGATTCTGTGGGACTGACTGTTTAATACAGACATTCTGTTCCCACCCCGGGATTCATTGAGACTTTGCTTAGCCTGTGTTTAGGATAAAATGATGGAAAGCAAACACTTTGTGAAGGTGGTTGTTGAGTAAGGCCCTTTGAATGGAAAAATAGATTTTATTGAACAGAACTTTCTCTCTTTTTCAGGTTCAATTACAACTGCAGATGGTTCTGCCCTGGTGAAGTTAGGAAATACCACGGTGATTTGTGGAGTTAAAGCGGTATGATTGGCTTTTGTTTTAATTTAACTGTCAGCTGAACTTGTGTTGATGTTTGGAATGGTCTCCTGCAGAGATACAGTCATATGCCAGTAACTCACCTGAGTTACTTTCAGACTTGAAAGCTAATGTATAATTTGTCTAATGCTACCTCTGTAGTCAGAGAACGGACCAGTGTGCACCAGGAAAGGGATATGCAAACCCCAGGTTTGTTATTTCTTGCTAAAAGCTATATAGTTGAAGACTTACTAAAGATTGATCAGTGAGTGCATTAGTAATTATTTGCTACAAGCTATTAAGTGCCTTGTAGCTTCAACTTTACTGCTGACTTGCTGTGAACTGTGAGAATAATCACCACGCATCCCTGTACTGAGTTCTCCCATAGGAAAAATACAGACAGGGACCAATTAAAACCGGCTCTTTTAAATCTCAATGTATTGAAAACTGGCAATAAAATGACCTTTTGTGTATACAATAGTTGGAAAATGGTTTTGTACAAAATTCAGCTTGTCATTTTTGTCTTTTCTCTCCAGGAACTTGCTGCACCCGCAGCAGATTCAGCTGACAAGGGGTACATCGGTAAGCTTTCAGAGTAGGTCTTACTCAGACCTTGTATTGCTTCAGCTGAGAAGCTGTAATGATGGGACAGATTGAGTGTGTTGTTAATGCTTCTTAAAAGAACGAATTTGGATAAAATTGTATTACTTGCATTAAAATCAGTTTCCAAACTGACTTACAAGCAGGAGTACTTCACAAGTTTCAGAATTCCCTCTGCTCTGCTGGCAAGTTTTCTGTGCAAAGCTGCCGCCTTACTGATGGTTTCAGGCCAGGCTGAAAACAAACTTGCAGCAGGGACAAGTATGTATGTTAAGAGGGGGAAGTTAGTTCATCTGTAAAAGATGTGGTATGCAAGGTTGTGCAAAGGCACAGTCACTTTTGTCTTGAAGTCCAAGCAGGCAAAAAATGTCACTGTTAAAAACAGTGAAATAAAGCTTGTTTATTTCTCAGAGGACTGTAGAAGTGCCAGGGGTGCACCCTCACTCTTGTTTAGAGTTTCTTTTGAAATAAAATAATTCAGTGGAACCGAGAGCTTAGACTAAATCTTCTTTTTACGAGGCATCCCTAAAGTATGTTGTTTTCAGTGAACTTGATTATGCTTCGGGATTTTTTTTTTCCTCAAATGTTTATGCATGTTTTTGCTTCATGTCTAAAGTGTCAGGTTTTAAGGGCTGATGAAAAGCAGATAGCATACCAGTAAAGTCAAGCAAGGAGGATAAAAATGCTACTGTTTCTGGATCTACTTGTGTAACACTTAAAGAAGAGCTTGTGTAGTGTCATGATATTCATAGCAGGATTACAAGCAGCAGATGATGGCTAGGAGTGTGCTTCTCCTGGAATGTATGGTTTCTGAATTCTACAAGTTCTTTCATACAAGCTCATGCATAACTTTATTTTTGAGGGGAGAAGAGGGGAGGCTTGACTGAAAAATTCTTGGTCTTGCCTTTCATTTGAAGTACATAAAATGATATTGCAAGTGTGTATTGTCTTATTTCTATTTGTGATACCCTGTTGCTTTCTTTAGTTTATGAGTAATGATTCTTGCTCCCTAGTTCCAAATGTAGAGCTGCCATCCCTCTGTTCAACGAGGTTTCGCTCTGGCCCACCTGGCGAAGAGGCTCAAGCAGCAAGCCAGTTCATTGCAGACGTGATCGAAAGGTAAGAACCACCTTAATGCATTTAAAACACAAACAACCCTGTGAGACCGTTTTCTGTTTACTAGTTTACTCTTTCATTTTGTTTTAGTTCACAGATAATAGTGAAGGAAGATCTGTGTATTGCAAATGGCAAGGTGAGTCGCTTTTCAGACTGAAGAGGGACACACTAACCAGATCACAGAGTTGGGATGGTAAAGAAGGTATTTGGGGTTGTAGGTAGTTCTGTCATTGTTTTTGCTTTTTAGTCTTCATAGCTTGGTTTGCATCTGAAGTGTAAACGTGGTATGGTTGAAATAAGTATCTGTTCACGTGCCCAGCATATCTTTACTCTGGAACATTTGCTTAGCCACTCTTAATGTCTCACATATGCAACCCTTTTTTGATAGCTTGCCTGGGTGTTGTACTGTGATATCATATGTCTGGACTATGACGGAAACATTTTGGATGCCAGTGTCTTCGCTTTGTTAGCAGCATTAAAAAATGGTAAGTCTCCTGTAGAGCAAAAAACACGCTGTGACTAGTGTGGCTTGTGGAAATATATTGGCTTTGAGGAGCGATGAATGGTTAGCTGGTCTACAGTTCCTGAGGTCGGCTTGTTTCCTGTCATTGAAAGCTGAGTTACTGACACACAAAGTGGGAGTGATGGAGTGGGTGCCAGAGATGGCTAACACCCAAGAAGAAGGATCTTTGTGTATTAGTGCTCTCTTATAAGACTTGACAGCCACATGCTCTTCTGTGTCAGGGATCCGAGTCTTTCAGCAGTGACCGTAAGCAGCTTCAGTGCCTGGATCAGTCTGATCTCAGTGGTTCATTTTGGGTAGACAGAGCACGTTGTTGGGGGCTTTGCTTACACAAACAGTCTGTCACGACACAGTGCCTCCTACCTTAATGCATTAGAGTTTGAAAAACCTCCTTTTGTGCAACACTGATCATTGGCAGGTATGTGGGTTGCCTGGGCTTGTAGGAGGCAGCTTGAAGGGAGGCTTGCAGCAAGGCCTTTTCTGTGAATTGCTTGCCTTTGAATTCCTGCAGCTACTTTGCTCTCGACTTGCCTGTCTTCAACAGCATACGAGCTGTCTGAACATCAGATTGCACTGTTTCTACAGACACACAAAATTCACGAGATGAGGCTGTATTTTTGATTTTCATATCTCTAGTAGGCTTTTGGGAGGGAAAAATACTTTTTGTTAAATAAGACTCTGAAGTGTTGTAATTGTATGGCATTTTGGAGGCAGAAAAGGCTCCCATGTAAGGAAGAATGTTACCCTGAGGAGAAAAATTCCATACTTCCTTGGATGGGTAGTTCTAAGATACTTAAGTTCAAGGTTTTTTGGGTTTTTTTTATACAGAAGACAAATAATACAGCCAAAACTCTGTTCTGATCTATCCTCAGTGGCTTGAAGGATCAGCTTAAATATTTCAGCACTGTTTGAGATTTCTAGGCTTACTAAGCCCAGCAATATTTAATATTATACCACTGTCGCTTTTTCCTCTCTTCAGTGCAGTTGCCATCAGTTACTATAAATGAAGAAACTGGTTTGTCAGAAGTTAATTTAAAGCAGAAGAATCCGCTGGTTGTCAGAAAGCATCCGGTTGCCACATCATTTGCTATATTTGATGAGTAAGTTTGTAACCACTTGTATTTATGGAAACAACTGTGTGCGTGAATGAATTGAAGGGCAGAGGGTGCTGCTGGTGAGATGTGGGCGGCTGTGGTGCGCTGGTGCGAGCGGAGAGCGCGCAGCCTTAGGCAGTGCGGCCCCGCTTGAGCCCACAGCCCCAGCTGACTGTGCTGCTGTGGTAGGAGTGAGCGTGCAGGGCCAAACAGTCTGTCCAGCTTCTTTCTGTGACTTAGAGGAGAACTGGTTCCCTACCTAAAACACATGCTTAAAAATCACAGAATGGTGGGGGTTAGAAAGGACCTCTAGAGATCAACCTCCTGCTAATNAGGAAATAAGTTTCTCCTCATATTCAAGTGGAACTTCCTGTGTTCCAGCTTGTGCCTGTTACCCCTTGTCCTGTCACTGGGTACCACAGAAAAAAAAGACTTGCCCCATCCTCTGCACACCTACCCTTTAAAATATGGGATTAGATATTGGTTTGTATTTTTGCAGTATCTGATGTTTGACATTGACTGAAAGGGAGTTTGGGGAGTGTGATAGTCAGACAGCTGTCAGTGAGATGTTTTTTGCACACAATCACACGTACTTGCCAACAGACAAAGAAGTTGCCTTGGGAAGAAAGGTTTTGGTGATTACTGGGCTTTGTTCCCTTCCCTGAAACCGAATGTTGCACCAAACAAGTTCCTTGAGTCTCTTGTTAGCTCCTGAACCAAAATACTGAGGGGGGTGTACCTGTGTGTGCCTGTGGTGTGTGGTTTAGTTTTGTTGTTTGTTTTTTAATACTGGCTTACTAGTTTCTCTGCAGCTGTTGACACAGCCCACTTTTGTGTAAAAGTCCTCCTAGAATCAATAAAACGTATGGGTTGTCAAGACTGTGGCGGTGCCGCTGAGCACGGGAACAGCGCTCAGCACAGTGCCACAGTGCGCTCCCGTCCGCGGCGGCCGCCGGTGCCGGTGCTGCGCACTGCCTGCGGGCGGGAGTAATGCCGCGGTGCTTTCCGACAGCGTCGCTACAGACTCACCTTTTCATTACACTAGTGCTGTGAAAGGGCAGTCGGAAACTGGCGACGTTTCAAATTACCCACAAACCCATCAATTATGCGTTAGCTATGAGTTCCAGCTGAAAAAGTCTGTTACTCTCCCATCTGTGTGTGTAAGCGGCTCCTCTAGCCTTGCTACTGACTTTCTCACACTGGCGTAAGGTGTACTCCCGCAGCTCAACTGAGTTTCATTACCTCAATCCTAAACCTTAGTCTACCAGTGTTAACTGAAGCTTCACGCAAGCCTGAAGTCTTTCCTGCCACGATACCTGCACTTCAGCCAAGAGGTTGCAACGGCTGTGTGGTTTTTATTTGCTTTTAAAGAACCTTAAGGCTGAACGCTGCTGGTTTGGCTTCAAGTTCAAGGTTTTCTTGTGCAAAGTTGGCTTATAGTTTACTTTTCTTTTTTTCCCCTCATTGGTTTGCTCTATTTTTAACTTAGTAAATGGTTAAAAAAATAAGAATCTTTAAATCTTTACTCTTTTAACGATGCGCATAATGATGTGCAGCATGATAACTTATTTTGGCTGCTTTAAGTTTTACCCAGTAAATCGTATTTGAACTATTCCCAGTCTCAGTGGTGCTGGGGGTTCTTCTGCAAGAAAGTGAGAACCTCTTTGGTGCATTTATCATTGGAAAGGAGTTTTGCCTTAAGCTCTGGCAGAGGTCAGTACAGCGACACCACTGTGTCTGTCTGTGCAACTATGAAACCTGTGAGTGCACGCTGCACATGGCGGTTCGTGGCATTTCCCGCACACAAGGCCATCGCAAACCTGTCACACTGGGGCATAAATAAAGCTGTGCTGTCAGCAGCCAGTATTTTAACAGCTGTGTGCACTTGAATATACAGAATCACTCTCATTTTTTTGGTGGTTTTTTTTTTTAAATCAGTGTATTTTAGTAAGAAAACAGCTGAGCCTAAATCCACCTACGAGCGTTTTGTAAGAGTACAGCAAAAAATCAATGTCGTGTGCATTGTGCTCTACCGTTAACGAAACAACATCCACTAAGACACCTGACTCTCCTTTTCTCTCACAAGCACGTTACTCATCGTTGATCCAACTGCTGAAGAAGAAGACTTAGCAACTGGAACAGTAACTGTTGTCACAGACGATGAGGGCAGACTGTGTTCTGTCCACAAACCAGGTACTGGCCCAGTTCACTACACTGAAGTGATGGGATAGAACCTCTTGACCTAGCTGTTCCGTACCTGCTTTTCTTTGTAAAAAGGGGTGTGTTACGGGAACAGACTCTCTGCTCCAGCAGTGATTTAATGACTTGCTCTTGAAATTCATTTTCAAAAAGGTGGCATAACTCAAGTGCCACTTTGACCTAAGTACAGCAAAGGACAGACTTTAAACATGTGTCCTGTTACACCTTCAGCTTGTTTGTGTTCTGTGCCTGAGGCTAGTCAGGGGAAGCTGTGCATTCCACAGGTGAAAGGTGTCGGTCATGAGAATTACTGTATTATTTTATAGTCATTTTGAAAACACAGTTAGAGATAGAAGACTTTAGTATAAATAGAAAATCAACTTGTTCCCTTTACTTCTTAGGTGGAAGTCCTCTTACAGGAGCCAAGCTTCAGGACTGTATCACCAGAGCAATTACAAGACACAAAGAAGTAAAGACGCTGATAGACAAAGTAATAAAAAGTATAAAGCCCAAGTGAACAAAAGGAGAGATCTTTTCAAAACTGGATTTGTAAAAATTGTATTTGTTACAGTGTTCACAAACCTTTTATACTAAATAAACAAATACCAATACTACATTTACAAAGTTCATTTTTTTTCCTAGAATTTTCTTTACTCTTACCCTATGTACAATGCTGCCCAGTGGTAAAAAATACAAGATAAAACATTGTTAAAAAATTAGGTGACTTGAAGAAACCTGACCCTAGCTGCTTTATAGGATGAAATCTCTCAAGTTCTGGAGGGTTGGTTTCCAAAACCAGTTCATTTATTTCAGTGTAATGTCAGAAGTTCATTTTCTGACCAGTACTATAAAATACAGAATCCCAGAATCAAAAGGGCTGGAAGGGACCTCGAACAATCATCTAGTCCAAAGCCCCTGCCAGAGCAGGACCACCTCGAGTAGCTCAACACCCAGGTGATGTTTTCTCCTTTTAAATATGAAAACAAACAAATCCCCTCTGAATGAATCTCTTATTTGGGGGTGGGGACAAAGCAAGCCTCAGGATTTTGGGGGGGGTGGAGTGCCTCTCTTCCTTTTACTTTTTGAGGGGCTGCCTGAAGGGTGCTGCCGCTGCCGCCGGTGAGCTGCCTGCGCTGCTGCTGCTGCCACCATAGCCATTTGATGCTGCAAGAATCGCAACTGCTGCCAGGAAAGAGAAAGGGGAGAAGAAGCTGGTAAGTGGTGACCATAAAGCTGTTTGAAGTCAGCAAGAATGAGAGGAAGGGAGGTGGGAGGGAATGAAAACGAAAACAATGAGGAAGCACCAGGTCACCAAAAGGAACACAGCACGCGCTGGGGCAAGGAGCACAGTCAAGCAGCACCAGTGGCACAGAAGCCTGCTGAGGGCATCTCCGACGTGTCACACGGGTACTTGGAGAGCTTTGTTTCTTTGCCCTTTCTCTCCATTGCAGTAACTGCAGTAACTCAGCAACTTCAGTGAGCGTTTGGGTTACGTGGCAGATGGTTAATGCAATGCCTTCTCAGTGTACGCCTTAGATGTGTTTTCTATGTGTATCACAAAGAGGAGGCTGTGTGCTAAATTCATAAAGCATCTGAATGCCAAAGGCAATGCTTTGCCAGAGCTGTTCTGTCCATGTACTGCCTGCAGCAGTGCTACATTTGTACCTGCAGGTACTTAACACACACTGTTCTGAAATCTACTGGCAGCTGGCAGAGCATGTTTAGGTATGTGCCACAAGCACTCCTTGAATGTCAGCAAATCAGGAAGGTGGATGGCTTAAATGAACAAAAAGAAATTCAGTGCTCCAAGCTGAGAGAACCAAAGGCTGGAAATCATTCATAACACAGTTTGCCAAATTTATGTGGTTTTTTTCCATTTGTGTGACTAGAAAGACATTTAAAAAAAGAGGCAAAGGGGCAAGAGTTTTGGTTTTGGAGCTGAGAATTGCATTTTTAATAGTTCTCTGATTTTTTTTTTCTTTTAAACACAGTTGAAGTTGCTGGATTACTTGTAGCTGTTGCTGCTGCAAGGCTTGTTGTTGCTGTTGTAAGGCAGAAGAGAGCTGGAGTCTCTGCTGAGGAAGGCTTTGCCCAGGTCTGTTCACGGCAGAGCCAAGCTGAGACAACACTAAGAGAGGAGAAGGGGAAAGCAGGCAGGTCAAAGGGTGAGTTTGTCAGGGTCAGGGAAGGGAGACAAAGGAATAGAGTGCAACAGAAAAGGGGGATCAATAGAATTAGTTTCAGAGTCAAATTGGAAACAGTGCAGAATAAAGTATACATGATACGCATACTCTGTTAGTTAGAACAGAATTAGATCATGAAGCGTGTGTGGAGACACAAAGAGGTTTCTCGTACCAGATGTTAAGCACACAGTTAAAGAAACATTCCTCAATGAAGTCTGGCATTTAAGTTCCCTGTATTTTCTATCAAGTGTGACTTATTTTCATGTGATTTTATCAATTTACTACACTTCACTGCCAAACACAGCAGAAAAGCACCTGCTTTGAAAGTCCAGTATTTCTTGTATAATTCAAGTGCTGGTAACAAATAGTAAATTGTTCTGGTCTGAGGTAAGACTTCTATGAGACCAAACTTCATTTCAGTGGGAATTTATCAACACACACACTTAACTACAGAAGGAGGCTTGGCAAGCACGTACCTGTGGCTTGAGGTTGCATAAAATTCCCTACTCCAGTCAGGTTAATTACAGCAGCTTGTTGGGCAGATAATGCCTGATCTTGATTGGATGGACCTTGGTCAGACCCCTAGCGAAAATGAAAAGCTTGATCCTTATTACCAAACTTTGGTATCAATGAGAAAGTCAACAAAGCCAGTGTGAAGGCAAACTTTTGAAGTGCCATTTAAAAACATTTCATACTACATCTTCCAGTGTGTGCAGATATAGGCTGCAATGTAGTCACTGTTGAAGTAGAACAAACAGATGCTCCAAAACAGCTCAGTTTTGGCAGAAACAGTGTTATGCCTGTTACCCAGCAGGAGTCCCAGGTAGTTCTCAACTTCCCAGCACTCAGCAGCGACTACAATTTATGGTTGTCAGAACAATTTCCTTTCCCACTCCTGACACTAAAGTCTTCGGGTGGCCTCTGAAACCATCCATGTGCAAAGGTCCCCCTCAATCAAAATGTGCAAACTCTGAAACTTACATTCACATGTTCATAATGTGCCACTCCTTAATTTCACACTGAAATGCAAATCCTGATTTAAAATGCTATTTTCAGAATAGTTCTCCCAGTAATCACTAAACACCAGAATCTGTGGAAGCTGGCCTGGTGTCTCCTGCAGTCAAAGAGTCCTCTTCTAGAACCTCCACATGGATTACAACCAACTACACACCAACTCACAAAGTGGGGAAATGAAGCACTTGGAGCAAACTGCGTGGCTTAATCAGTCAGGAAAAAAAAGCAAAGCTGTTGCAGTACTTGCTTAGAATAACCATGTGAAACAATGCCCCTAAGATCTTGGTAAACCCCACCTCCAGACTCTACATGAAGAAGACATCATCATCTTGATGAAGATGACTAAGAAAGACAAAGTCACAGAACCAGCAATCTGGGGAAAACCTCCTAGTCTGAGATGAGAATGTACACTGTTGGTAGCACAGAAAATTGTTGGGTCTTTTGGGGCATAGGTTTTTTTCCACTAAGCACTTGGGTTACGGCACTGTGATCATACATATTCTTGTTCTCAGTAAAAAGGAGGCAGCTGGTACGGATAACAGCTTGTTTTAGCTCATGACCTTAGTCTTTACAACTATGGTGGTAAGAGAGAAGTTCCTTAGGACAAGTTAGCCAATGTATAGAGATTGATTTCCAGTAAATTGACTAGTAGCTGACATTTGGATTCTGAGAACAAATCTGAGATTCCCATTAAACTGTCCCACATTCCAGAACAAGGCCTGTGACACAGAAGACTAGACACCAACAAACACATTTGAAAGAGCCATCGCATTTATAAACTATCTACAGTAGCACAACCGAAATTATTATGACAAGCAGATAGTATTTGGTAAACAGAAATCTTGCACCTCTGGGAAGACAGGAGCTGAAGAACACAAAAACAGAGCAGGAGCTCTCCCAAACTGCTGCGTCAGTGCTGGTGAAGATTCTCAGGCACAGGTAGTGCCAACTACTCACAATTTGTCATTTTGAGAACAGACAGATTGGTCTCTTATCAAGACATTAGACTTCAGTGATTAAAGCCTTTAACACCAATTACAGGCAGCCATAGTGCGAATCTCTTAAGATTATGGCTTTAAAGCCAATTGATACTTTTTCTGGTGCAAAGAGAACAGTTCTGTTGAATTACATCAGCGAGGTTTGTAAGCCAGCTCACAGCAGTGCAGATAAGTTTCAGTTACTCTGAGGTAATCCTGATTGCAGTTTTTTCTCTGTCCCTCTCATGTACCTGCTAGGTAGGATAAACAGGACAACACTGCGCTCATTTCACACCACTCATACAGTGGGCTGGCTCTCTTTGTGCTAGAGTCAGACGCCACTTAGCCAGTTGTTTTGTTCCAGCTCTTCTCCACAGGATACAAATGAAGGAGTATAACCCATCTCCAGTCATGGCAACACTGCAGTCTTTGCAGTTTGAGAAGGTTTTAGAGGTAGACTCTCCTGCCCCTCTGCTTCAGATATGTGGGGTAATGGCTCATTTACTTGTGGACATGGAGAGAATAGGAGAAACTGTTCCATCCCTGCACCCCAGACTGAGGGCTGTTCTCCCTGTTGCTGAGGCCTACAGGTTGTAGGCTGCTGAGATTGCTGCTGTGGAGAAAACTCTGACAGCTGCTGCTGCTGGAGTGAGTTAAAAATAAGTGAACCAGTTGGAAGCTGTTGAAGATTAAAAACAAAAGGCATAATTCAATCAAAGTGCCGAGTTTGCCACTGTCCTAGGATGAACATGACATTGATAATGATGTACCCCTTCGAGGTTTTTGGGGCTTGTTTTTTAAAAATCCTTTAAAATTAATCAGTTTACAGCTGCTGCTGTTTGTGAAAAAGCCTTATGCTCAGAAAACAAAACTACATGAAATTATAGTGAGGTATTTACATAGGAAAATATTGTTCTAGTTAAAATGGTAGAGAACGTACTGATGTGGGAAATTTAAAAGGCCAGTTTGCATTGTAACTCATTTTCACTTTCAAAACATTTCACTGAATTTTAATAGATGCTTCCAACCAACAAGCTGCAAGGTCTGATGTCAAAACATGTCAAAGTGAAACGGTCTTGATTTCTCTCCCTTACCCCAGCTTTAATTGCACTGATTTCAGCCAAGCTATTCTTGGCTTATACAAGTGGCAAAGGTAACTTGAAGGGATGTACTTCAATGTGGAGTCACACAAATACAAGCCTTTAATTTCATAGAAAAGCTCTATTCTGGCATAACTGTCTCTCCTGTGTCTGCCCTTTTCTGTGTTTCCAGAGTGTGTACAGGAGTGGGAGGAGCAAGTAGCAAAGCCACAGCTGACCTTTTACTGGTATTAATTTTTGAAGCATTTGTTGAGCACTGAAGCTGCAATTCTACACCTGTACTTGCAGCTGACTTCAAGATCCAGGAACTTGGTTCCACAAACACTCCCCGTCCTACTTTTAAAGGGAGCTTGGACATAAGCAACTTTTGCTCCAGTTCGCATGTATGCTTAGTGGAACTGAAACATTTACAGATCGAAACTCCCCATGTTACATCAACTTCTATTTCCCTTAGCAAAACTTATTTAAAGATATTACTGTGCACACTGAGCTCAGTTTTTAGACGTTACATATGTAAACCCCTGCGTGATTCTACTGTAGTGGTTTGTACTTATAACTGAATGAGTGGCAATAAAATCTTAAGCAAAGCCTGAAAGCAGAAGATGGCATTTAAAGATTTATCTGTTGAATTCAAATGTCAGCATTTAAAAAATATGTACTGAGAACTAGCTGCTTTGTTGTGAGCCAAGTTGTGAGCTCGCAACATCATTTCCAGCTGGTATCTGTAGGGAAGTAGTTTTCTCTGATTCAAAGCATTTTAAATAAACAGTTAAAATTTGCAGTAAATGGTCTGTCTGATCAACTGTTTTCAAAGATCTGGGGGGGGCGGCAGTACAGTAAGCAGCACTCAACATGTGTCTAAAGAGAGATTAGAAATTATCATTACTGTGTCCAAGTATATCAATTACCTGTAGAAGATTTAAGGGCCGAAGATTTGATGCATTTTTCAAACCAAAGGGGCTGCCTGTTAAAGAAAACATCTTTTTATTAGTAGGAAGTCTTTACTTAATTATAAATGTGTTTTGCAATTAATACACCTTTCCACTGGGATTATTTCTAAACATTTGGAAGTTGGAAAGCTGGCAAGTGTAAATTTTATACTTAATACAATGTTGTGTTTTCTGTAACATCGATAAGTTCACAGTTATCCAGATTCAAAGTTAAAGAGGGATGACTAAACAGAAGGAAATCTGTATTGCTACTGAACACTACACACTGGAACCTATAAGCTGTGAAGCATTCACACAAAGGTGAACGAGCAGAATATCACAGCAGTTATTAGTCAGTGATTCTTCTTCTGGTTTTAAAAAAAAGTTTTACTGTTTGCACAGTAAATCCTGAAATGTCCAAGGATTCAATGAAGCAACAGGCTCTCAGGTTCCAAATCATTAAAGAAAATAATCCCACTCAAAACCTCCCTCCCTGCCCCCAAAAGGGCTTCTGGCAAGACGCATCTGACTTCAATGGCTGTCAAACACAACCCTCAGAGATATTCCACAGACCTATCTCAGGTCGCTGCTCCCATCTGTTACTTGGGGGGCAGCGTGGCATGTAAAACCCGTGACACCAAACTGGTAAAGGTTGACAGTGCTTGAAAGGACAGAATTAGAAGTGATCCTAGTGAACTGAAGAAAGGGTCCAAAACTCAATAACACTGAATTTAAAGAAGAAAATAGACAAGTGAGCAAGTACAAAACTGTAACTAACCAGCTTTGTGTCTGCACAGCAAGAACGGACATGAGAAGGTACAGTCAGTCACACACATAACCGAAGCATCCATGTCACAAAGCACAGAACACACAAGAGAGAAGGACCTCTTCACACAGTACACAGTATTTATAGAACTCACTGTCACGAGATGCCGTAGATTCCAAAAATACAAATGGGTTTGAAACCCAACTAGATAAATCCACAGACTAGAAGCCTGGCATGGGTTATTAAGCACTGAGATCCGTGTGGACAGTCATCAGCTGAGAAAGTCTCAAAGCTGTTGACTGCCAGAAGAGATAACAGTTGTACACAAGGGATGTTCCACTTCACACTTTGCCTCATCTTAAACTCTCTCCTAAGTATTGTCTAATGGTGACTGTCAGAGACAGAAAATAAACTGGATGGATTTGGGGCCTAAACCAGTAAACCATTCTTATGTTAATATAATGCCGTGGCAAAAAATACAGATAAAAAAAAAGATAGGCAGACCTCCTTTGGGGCAATGTTAACAGGAAAGTTGTGAAAGAGATGAGACACATTCTGCTGTGCTCCACAACGGTAAATCAGCCAAGCTCAGGCTTGTGTCCAGTTTTGGTTATCACATTTTAAGAAGCACGTAAGCAAATTGGATAGTCTAGGAGAGAGTGACAGGATTATGAAAGGTTTGAAAAATACAACCTATCAGAAACAGAAGACAAATGTGGCACATGACAGCATGTTTGATAATTAGAAGGTAAAGAGGAAGAGAAAGGGTGAATGACTACTTTTCATGTCTGTAAGGAATAGGAGAAAAAAATTATTAGCTTGCAATTAAAGAGATGCATTATAATTAGAAGGAAACATTTTGTATGGATAATGAACTACTCCAAACAGCTACTGAGGAAAATGAGAATCTTCTTTAGTGAAGATGTTTAAATTAGATAAACATTGGCTCAGTATGGTTTGGACAGATTTGACTCTGTCTCAGCATAAGGGATGGATGCCTTGGAGTCTCTTCCATCATTCCTATTCCATAATCACACGTTACTTTCTTTTCTTTGTTAGATTTTTTCAGAAAAAAATAAAAGAATTTAAATCCTGCTTTAATGAATACTGAGGCTTATGGATTTACACAGTCATATTTGAAGGCAATAAGGAACTAATTAATTAGAACGAAGCAGTAGCAGCAACAGAATAAAATGTCCTGCACATTTAAAAAGTGAGGCCTCATTCCAAGTTGCCTTTTTGCTGGCAGTTGTCTTATCAAAGTCGTACTTGAATTCAGAGTTTCTCTCAAGCTTCCTACTGAGCACACCAAACAGTTCAGGTTGAGGTTGTATCCGTGGCCTAGCTCTTCAAATATCAAATCTCAAACACAGCCTACACTTTGATTGCAAAAGTACGTCTGTTGCTACAGAGTTCCAGGCATCCAATACACCGTCTGTCACACAATGGCCACCTCTGTCCACTGCTCTCACAAATGTTTTCATGCTGTGCCTGTCTGAAGGGTGGCTTTTCAACTTATTCACACTAACCTGCTTGAGAGGCAGACTGCATTGCAGCGGGCAGGGCACTTGGTACCAGACCTCCTGATGGTAAAATGCCACTCAGATTTATACCTGCAGGGGCTATGGCACCAGTGTTGCACCCCAACATAGGGTTTGAACCACTCATCAGTGTCTGTGCTCCACTGTAGAAGAGGAAAGACAATACATCAAACCCAAGTGGCACAAGTAAATCAAGTAACTAAATTTTTGCCCTCTGTTCCATGACAAGTAAATCAATTGCTTGATGTAAATAGGATTACAGATAAAGCATCAAGGCATCTGAAAAAAAAATCATTATGCCTAGGGCGTAAGAAATACGTAAATCCATATCCTTGGCATATACAGGTTTTTTTCTTTGGTATAATCTATGGAAAATAAAACACAAGTGACTCATTTGAGAAATAACAAAAGATCATCGGTCTTTAAACTGACTATTCTAGCATAACAAAAAGTTAAGGAATAGGTTTGTGCTTTCTTCTCCAATCTCTAATTAACCAACCGTGGTCAACTGCTCAACACCTCAGATGGGTAACTCCAGAGTCTGACACCTGCATTGAAGCACACTGTCTCACACTGGTGATCTTGTGTTGATCACAGAATGTCATTTAGTCTACAGCAGTTCATAGTTGTAACAAATAATCTATTATTGACAGCAACATTTATATTTTTAAAAGCACAGCATGAATTTTAAGGATCAAAGAATGTTGAACCTCAACGTTTGAATAACAAATTGTCAGGAAACAGATTTGTTGTTTTCTTGTATTTTACAGCAACTCTCCATTCACAGGTACTTTAATGTCACACCTCTTTCCATTTTTCATTTATAGTGGTTTGTAAATGACATTCCACCTCCTCTCCGATTGACAACTTTTTCTATCAAAGACAAAACCTCAGAAACCACTGAAATGGAACTTCTGAAATTACACAATATGCAACCAAAAAACTGAAGGCAACAAATGCATTTCTTAGTGGGCCTTTTCAATATTCTGATAGTAGGTGCTGTATATGTGCTACGGGCTCTTCCCTTTACAATTACAAAATGAACAATCTTTTGTATTGCAGATCCTGAACAAAAAAACTATCCCAATGGATGCTGAGCAGCTCTCTACCATTCTCACCTTTCCCATCCCAACACCCCAACAGCCATCCCAGCCAGAGCAAACTAAGAAACCGTCGTAACAAAACACTTACCACACAGAGCCCACTACATTGATGAAGTTAAGTCCTGCAGAGTTTGCCATGACCTGGGTGGAAGTCGTTCCTGTAGTAATGGATGTTACCATGGTGGAAAGAGGAATGGTCATTACAGGCAGTGCCTGGCTCAGAGACATTTGTTGCTGAGCAAACGGGGTTAACAAAGTGGGCTGAGGGGTGAAGCCTGAATCTTGGGGAGTAGGGGTGGCAGAAGGGGTAATAGGAGTTGAGCTCTGAGCATCAGGAGGGTGTGGGGTCGATGAAGGGGTGTTGGTTGGAGTAGGAGTAGATGGTTTAGGAGTTCCAGACCCTGCTCATTGAGAAAAATAAAAAGTGCTAGTTTGTTATAAAAGGCCAGTCCTTTTTGTATAGTAAGGTTAATGGAATCTTACTTAGCACTGACAATTTGCTCCTTTTTTCAGATTGCAAGTGTTAATTTCTACACGACACGAGTGTTGCAGTACGCACTCATTGTTAAGGATGCAGTATAATCACACAGAAAACCCATTCTCCATGCTTAGTCCCCTAAGCCATTCACTGATTTGTATCCTCCATTAAGTCATAACTCCATTCAGAAATTCTTAAGTCAGAATAAAACAATTTCTTAGTGACCATTTTAACCTAATGAATGTATTTTGTCCTAAAATGTTAAACATAGAGTATATGCACTGCCTGCACAATAGCATCGGGTTAAAAACATATGGAAAACAACAGATTCAACAAAGAACAGACACTATTTTAATAGTCATGGGCTTGATCTAAATTTCATAGGACAAGTAAACTCATACTTGCCAAATGTTTGTCAACAAAAAATAGTTTGTTAATAAATATTGAAGAACCAGAGGATAATACTGCATCTTTAAAAGTTACTGTGTAATGCCTTCTGCTTAAAAGTAGCACGTATGGATGCAGTAAGCACAGTGTATCAACAGAAGAAAAACACAAAAACCCCCAAAAAACTTGAGGTGGTTTTCAGCTTTTTTTGTTTTGTTTTGGTAGTTGGTGTTTTGTGGTTTGGTTTTGTTTTTTTCTGGTTTTTTTTTGTTTGTTTGTTTTGTTTTGTTTTTTTTAGCTTTCATGTCCTGCAGAAAGAAAGGAAATAAGGATGAATGTCCAGCTGTTGGGACTAGAGCTTTAAAGTAACAATTGTGTGCAGATTTACAGAATTCATAAGCACTAACAGAAAACCAGAGTAAATACGTTAGAAGAAAACTTTTATAAGGTTTCTTATTTTCTTTGTGCAAAACAAGAAGGCAGAAAAATTACACCTTTAGAGCTATCCAGATTTTAAATGATTTAATGTAAAAAGCATATTATAGTACTGTGCAGGATACTGGAATGTGCAGTATACAATTATTCATTAAAATCTGAAGAACTGCAGCTGTGATTTCTCTTTGTACACATCTGTTCACGAAATGTGTCAAGACGCACAGATATCTTTAAAAATGTTTATGATCTATAGCTATGATTACAATGATCCTGTCAGTGAAAATACTTAAAACTAGGATGTCACTTGTTCTCGAAGTTTACATTTTAACACCTGAGAATATGGTGCTATCATCATCAGCATCACCACCACACTTGCAATCAGCAATGATTTGTAAAACAGTGTAGGAGTGTTTTAAAAAAAACATCTTATTGTTTATTGTATCACCACCTTGGGACTGATCAGATTATATACATACATAGAGATACAACTGCACCAGCTCCTATAACATTTAGAAAACCAGATGCTTAAATTACGTAAAGGCAAACTGATCTAACATACTGTTTTTACACTGGAGGAAAAAAAAAATAATCTACACTTGGAAATTTCATCTCATCACATCATCTACCAGCCTTTCATTAATGAGGAGATCATACTAATTGCATCAAATGTATTAAAACGTATACACAGAGGGTGCATACATATATACAGAAAAAAACGAACACAGTTACAATAAACAGAAAATACATACAGTGAACGAGAGACCTGCCTAAAGCTGCACAACTTATACAATTCAGCGTACACTGTACACTTCAGTTTCGTCATTCCACAGGTTAAGAAGTTTATCTCAGGAAGCATTTATGCAAAAGCCTAAGATTTAATGGAGAATTTAGGTCGTGACTCACTTTGTGAAGAGCTCGCAGGAGACATGGCAGCTGGAGAGAGCATGCTAACTTGATTAAGATCCATAGATTGTTTCCGAGAAAGACCAGGAGGCTTAGAAGGAGGAGGAGGAGTTGGGGATTTTAGATGACCACTTGACTGTTGTGGACTAAAAATATTACCTGAAAAAGTATAATTTAAATACATTAATGTTCTGTGAATACATGTTAAATATTTGTTATTGCTCTGTGAGTATATAGTAACTCAAATATTTGTAATAATACAATATTAATAATGATTATAAATAGTAATAACAAATTAATAAGTGGTAATTACAGAAAATAAAAAATGCTCTTTCCAATTTTTTTTTACATTAAATCTTTACTAAAGGGATATTATGTCATTTTACAGCAAGCAGAACACATAAAAAGGAGACATCCGAGTCAATAATTAATTACCTGAAGAGCTACTTCCTGAACTTGAAGGTAATCTGATGGGAGGAGGTCGGTGTTTGACACCTTTCCCCAATACTGAAGACTGAACAGAGCCTGATACACTTTCTGGCTGCTAGGAGGAAAGAGAAATTAACACTACCAGAGCAATAATGTGAGCTTCCACATATTTGATAGAAAAGACTATTCAATTAGTTTGCATTAGACTTCTCAAAACTACTGCAAAATTCCCTTCAAACGTCATTTATTTGGAAAATATAACCTATGACTGACTGTCTTTGGAAAAAAAAAAAAAATCATAGCATGGTAGGGGTTGGAAGGGACCTTTAGAGATCATCTAGTCCAACCCCCCTGCAGAAGCAGGTTCACCTAGATCAGGTCACACAGGAACACGTCCAGGTGGGTCTTGAAGACCTCCAAAGAAGGAGACTCCACACCATCCCTGGGCAGCCTGTGCCAGTGCTCCATCACCCTCACAGTTTTATCTTATGTTTAAATGGAACTTTTTGTGTTCCAGCTTCATCCCATTACCCCTTGTCCTGTTGCTACATACCATCAAAAAAAGCGATACCCCAACCTCCCGACAAAAAATGCTTACCACCAAGAAGCAGCTTGAAAGTACTGTTAAAATTTCAACCAAGCACTTTTCTCTGCAATTCTGAATCCCTTTTAGGGTTTTTCAGAAATGCAAGAGCAACGGACACACTTAAAATACAAGGTCAATTTTGGTCTTACTTGAAAAACGAGGTAATTTCTTTATTTCACCATTTGTATACATCTGCCATTTCCAACTAAGACAGATTTAGAGAACAGGATCAGATTTCCTGATTCTGGAAGTATGAATTTAAACACGTACAGGAAAATCCCGAATGGGTAGAAACCAATGCACACTTTCCCCATTTACTTCAGTAGCATCAGAACTTCACCAGTCTTTGGGGAAAAGTGCTCCCTCTTGGATTGTTCTTAGAATCTTCTTATTAGCTTGTCTGAACATAATTTAACTTCAGCTTCAGTCTGCAGTTCTCAGTCACTCACAACAGACCTTAAATCTGTAATTCCAATAGCTGACACCACTGACTGAACAGTGAAACAGTTACAGCTACAGCCTCCTATATATTTGGAGTATAATGCAGATACTCCAGAAATTACAGCAGTCTAAACCAACACAGTCCCCAAATCGTTAAAAACAAGTCTGTCAATGTTGTGAACAGAATATTTCAATGCTGTTGTGCAAAGGTTAAATTAGATGTGCACAGGTTATCAAATCAGAGCATTCAGCATTGCACAGAATCAACCTTCTTGTAGAGCTTAGCTTCCACTGCTTCTCAGTAATAAGAAAACTCCCTCTACATGTTTCTAATTGCTTGCTTATAAAAAAGAATCATTTGAGGAAAATTACCTTTCTCTTCTGCTATCAAAGTCTGCTTTCTTTATTCTGAAAATAAAGACTAATGCCTCATTCCAAAGAGGACTAGATCATTAAACACAGTAACCTGAGCAATTCTGGTCCAGCTTTTGGAGGGGTCTTGGACAGCCAGACAAGATGACTCCCACAAGTATTCTCCCACTTTAAGCTATTCTATGTTTTGTAGTGTGTATATATACATACAAACAGATAAACATACAAGTGTATGCATATACATACTACTTTCTGCAACTGCTGCCTTTTGCATCCTGTTTTTCAGCTGACACAAAGAACTACCTCTTTCAGAGCAATGTTATTGCAGTTCATAAAGCAAGTATTTAAGGTAAGATCTAACAAAGGAAATTAGCCCAACAGATACAAAATTAATCTACTAGTTGAAGCCTAAATGCAGCCAGAAGCAGCAAGAAAAACACGAGGCAATGCCAACAGGTGTGAGGATTTGTGAATGTAGGAATTTCTACTGGATGTGTGCACGCAAACATTAGCACTTAAAATTAGTTTCTGGTGTTGTTTTGGGGGCTTTAAATTTTCCTCTTCAAAATAATTTTAACAGTTCCTAAAGGAAAAGAAGTTCAGCTACTACTGCTCTGTGAAAGGTTCATCTGAATGCTTCAATGTGAACTTGGAGCTAACTGCACTATACACAAATATATACAGAGGAAAAAAAAAGATGGCTAGAAGACAACATTTGTACAGTGAAAACAAAAGTGCTCTCCTCCAACTTTTCCAGTACACTCACATTGAATGATTGTGACAATAAAGCATTTAAAAATTGAGAATTAAATTACTAGGCTATTTTAAACATAAATAGTAAAAATTATTCCAGTAATTCAATAATCAGGTAGAAATAAAAGAAAGGTACAGTTTGATAAACTCACTTCCATTTCCTTCCCTGGAGAAAGGTGACTAAGATTGACTGATCCACCTGAATTATGAAACATTTTCACAGGACATTTGGCTTCATTTTGTACTAACTCCTGATACTGGTTCACAACTCTGAAACAGACAATGAGGACATACAACTTTGAACTTCTGAAGTAGATTTGTATATGTAAACACAAAATTGTATATATTACATAGACACATAACACTTTTTATACATAGGTATAGATTACATAAGTATATATCCATATAGGGATGTACAAATTTAAAACATGCCTATAGGGCATATATATGGCTAGGTATCTTTCAACTTTATGTTCCCAAGCTCTTTTCTTAGATTAATTCCTTTTAGCTTTTCTTATAATCACTTTTTTCTAATGCAAAACACAGTTTGTTTAAGAAGCACTATTTTGGAGGAATATGTAGATAGCATAGTTTCCAAATGCAATTGCAATTCTTTGGGATATCATTCAATTGAGATCCTACTCTCATCACAGGAGTCCAGGATCTTCTATAAAGCTGTGACTTCTTACTCTCCCCTGGGGAACAGTCAACCCTCCTTGAACTCGTGGTCAATGTCAGCTAAGGACTCTGAAAGTAAGGGATGAACTAAGAGGTCCACACTGAATGTACATCCAAGAACCAGTTATCACAGCAAAAGAGATCACTTTTCTCTGACCACCAGGACAGCCAGGTCTTATTCTACAAGACTTATGAGTAATGATACATTCAGGAATTTAAAGCATCAATAGCATCAGGCAAACAAGTTTAAAACACCACCTATCAAATCAATCACTGCCTCTCTACACATCTGAGTCAACTAAATTGAAGGAATGCTGTTTCACAAACATGAGCAGAATATACAAAGTGACCTTGAAGATTTGAACAGTCAAGCTAAAGGCTGTTGCCACTTGTACTCTGGCAGTCTGAACCTCAATGAAACACTGCTGGAGTGTTTCTGTTAGCTTGCACCTAAATGCAATGAACTAGGCTTCATTTTGGGATAGCAATGATTTGGCATGCTGTTACCTGACTAATGAAGACATAAGGGCTCCCAAACACAAGGCAGAATAAAGGGTGCAGTGTATTGTTTTCAGCAAATAGATTTTTAGACTGCCTTAAAATTACAGTGGAATCAAAGTAACAAAATTCTGTGTACTCAAAAGGGTGGTCCTGGACTCCTTTCTCCTCTACTGTTTCTTCCTGTCCTAGTCCCTGAAACTCAACTGTGTATTCTGACAGAAGGACTTCTGCAACCACTTATAAACATGATCAAGAAACCAACCCCACTTAAAACTAGATCCCCATATTACTTTTGGTTTAGCTTTCAGCCAATCACTTCCCCAATTCAGCTTACAGCAAACAGGAATAGTCTTTATCAGTGCAAAAAGAGATAGAAGAGAATATAAGCAAAGAGATTCTTGATCCAAAATATCTATTACAATAAAGAACATGATTATTGATTTTTGACCAAATCAAGGACGCTTCTCTCTGCCAGGCACAAAAGAACTGTCTGTGAGGTAAGAGCTGTGCTGTGTACATCACCTTGAACTGTCTTTTACAGAGATTGCTTTTTAAAGGTTCAGTGCTCATATGCACAAACATACACAACCATCTGTAATGTGATGCACAATGACTTTGAAGAAATACTTATTTTGCTGCCTGCTATCCCAGAATTCCTACTCCTAATCATTCTACAACTAAAGTATACTGGAAAACTAGTTTGTTACTTGAGTCTATCAGAAAGCTGAACCAAGTAAAACACAAGACACAAAGATAAGTTGTATATATCTTAAGTCCCAGATTACACTTACAATGAAAAATTACCATGATTACTAATTTACCATACAAAATGTCAAGATGAAATTCCTGACAAGTGCTCTCAGAATTTTATTAGTATCTGTGTAACCAAGAATAATTGTGCAATTAACTGTAACAATTTGCTGGAAATTGAGGTAGAGGGACAAGCTGTGTTCATGTAGTTGCTTTCCTCTGCCTTGTTTGGTAAATATAGAAACTCCACACTATATCCCACTTCTTGTTATGATGATTAATTCCTCTTATTTTCCTCATATGTTCTGCATCTGTTTCCATAACTGTAATATTAGCAGACATAATAGCTAAAGAAACAAACTTCACTATTTGGCATCAAGCCAAATGACTGTATATACTATATTAATTTACCTTTCAGCATCAGTCTTCGAACCAATAAGGAACCTGAAATACAAAATGTATAATACATTGAGTCATAAAATGGACTAAAACCTTGTTTTTATAACCAAAAACTTTGAGGAAATGTCAATGCTGCTCTTTTTTTCAGACCTGATGAAAATACAAGTGATACCCCACTTTTGTACTTGAAATACAAACCCGGCTTCATAACTCTATGTACATTATACACACAGTCTAATGTAGTCTCCTTCAAATCATCTACAAAGCAAAAGGCAGAATATAGAAGTTATGCATTTTATATTTTAAAAAAATTAAAGTAACTGCTGTAGAAGAATGGAAGAATTGCAAAACCTGTAAAAATTCCAGAGGAAAAGCTATGGGTAAATCTAAATGTCCTGTGGGTATACAAAGAACACCTCACCTGTAACATTAACAAACATTTAGTTTCCATCATTTGTTTTCACTTGCACAAATTCTCATTCCTCATGATCTTCCAGAACTCCTAAATAAGCATTTATCTTTTACATAACACTTATGGCTTGCAAACTTACTGCTTCAGTGTCTTTTTTTGTTGTTGTTGTAAACACTACAGACTACTTCTGTTTCTTTAGCTCACAAAACCCCACTCATTGCTTTATTTTCACATCTTCTGCACCTTTCACTATCTGTGATATGACAGTTTTCTAATGAAGAAGCGTCCAATTTTTTATGAACTTTAACTGGTAATGTCTTAGAAATAATGGAGCAGAGCTGTGATCTAAAAAAATTCCAAACCCAGGCACCTAACACCTGGAAATCCTTTTAATTCCCAGCCTTATTACAAAACTGTAAGCTAGCATTGCTGTTCTAGGAAGACCAGTGCTATCTACATCTGCTCCTTTTGACTGGCCTAGAGTTAATTTTCTCCACCGCAGCTAGAATGAGGCTGTGTTTTGGATTCGTGCTGAAAACAGATATTTTAGTTACTGCTGAGCAGTGCTTAGACAGAGTCAAAGCCTTTTCAACCTCTCACCCCACCTGCTTGTAGGCTTGGGGGACACAAGAAGTTGGGAGGCAGCACAGCCAGGACAACTGACTCAAGGGATATCCCATACTGTCTGGCATCATATGCTCAGCCAATAAAGCTGGAGGAAGAAGGAATGGGAAGACATTTGAGTGGTGGTGTTTTGTCTTCCCAAGCCACCATTATCTGTGATGGAACCCTGCTTTTCTGGGAAGGGGTGAACACCTGCCTGACCATGGGAAGTTATGAATGAATTCCTTGTTTTACTTTGCTTGCATGTACAGCTTTTGCTTTACCTGTTAAACTGTCCTTATCTCAATCCACAAGTTTTCTCACTTCTACTCTTTCAGTTCTCTCCTGCATCCTGATGCAGGAGGTGCAGAGTGAGTGAGTGGTTATGTGGGGCTTAGTTGTTGGTTGGGGTTAAACCATGACATTAGGGAAATATAAATAGCTCAGTCTAGAAATAAAAAATCCGCAGTATGATGAATAGTTAAAGATTTTTTAAAAAAAAATATAGGAATTACATACTAGACAATAAATATTACTTCAATTAACTAAAGTTGCTCCAGTTCACTGCTCCTTGCCTTACTGAAATTTTAAGATGCGACCTGATCTAGGTGAACCTGCTTCTGCAAAGGGGGTTGGACTAGATGATCTCTAAAGGTCCCTTCCAACCCCTACCATTCTGTGATTCTATAATTCTTTGTATAGAGGAACCTGGTACATACAATAGAAAGAGCCAAGAATAGAGGATCTTTGTAGAACCACACTGGCAGATTCAAAACAATTAAAAATGTAAAACTTATTAGAAGCTTATGTTTTCTTTCATCATTTATTTAGCCTAAATTTCTCTGCATAAGGGTGAACACAACATATGTTTTCACAGCAGCAGGCAAATTTTGACAACAATCAAAACTGCGAGTAACACTGAAAAGGAGCGTTAACACGTCTTACAGTGTCTTCAGAATTTGAATTGGGTTTTTGTATTTGTTTGTTTTGTGGTGATTTTTTTTTGCTGTTGTTTGGGATTTTTAATTTTGGGAGCTTGTTTGTTAATTTTTTTTTACAATGTATCTTTACTGTAAAAACATACAGATTTAACATTTAAGATATGATTTAATATTTTTTTGTTCTTGCTAAAAATGTTTAGGTTCATAGCTGAATTTTTGAAACAAAAATCAGCTCTCTAGCTCTGGATTAGTTTTATGACTAAAAGTTATAGGTAATGTTTGTCTTTATTAGGTCACAGCAGAGTTTAAAAGTACANTCTGCATAAGGGTGAACACAACATATGTTTTCACAGCAGCAGGCAAATTTTGACAACAATCAAAACTGCGAGTAACACTGAAAAGGAGCGTTAACACGTCTTACAGTGTCTTCAGAATTTGAATTGGGTTTTTGTATTTGTTTGTTTTGTGGTGATTTTTTTTGCTGTTGTTTGGGTTTTTTAATTTTGGAAGCGTGTTTGTTATTTTTTTTTTTTTTACAATGTATCTTTACTGTAAAAACATACAGATTTAACATTTAAGATATGATTTAATATTTTTTTGTTCTTGCTAAAAATGTTTAGGTTCATAGCTGAATTTTTGAAACAAAAATCAGCTCTCTAGCTCTGGATTAGTTTTATGACTAAAAGTTATAGGTAATGTTTGTCTTTATTAGGTCACAGCAGAGTTTAAAAGTACATGTAACTTACTGTGATGGAGTTAACAGGTTGTCATTTTCCTCATCTCCTTTGAGTGTCTGAATTTTACCATAGTACAAGGGATTGCCAAGAGACTGAAAAATGGTCAGTTTTGTTTTCTGAAGCTGATTACCAACTTCACATTCAAACACATAATCATCTTTTACTTCCTAAAAATACAGAAGGAAATAACCAAAGAAAGATTCAAACAAGTGGTAACAGTAACAGCTAGTAAAATACAGCAGTTCTATATAATACAGTAAGAAACACTAAGACAGACAAGTACCACTCTATAAGATGAGGTGCAATACCCAAAATGAAGGTGATTTGAGAAGAAGTATCTAAAAGGATGAGAGGAAAAGGAATGTCCCATATGTTAAAAATATAAAAACATTGCAAATCCTAAACAATCACCTTAGATATGGAAAGGCAGACTGGGTAAACATATTTAGAACCAGTTTTATATCAATTATGACAACACAAAAAAAATATTCAGAGTAAAATGTCCAAGATGAAGATTAAGTTCTGGGGGAAAGTATTACATTTTGCTAATATGAAACTACAAAGATATCATGATATACGCTGTTAAGAAAGACTGTATCTCATCTCTGAAATGACAAAGAATTAATGAATTTATTTATGAAGAATTATAATTAATATAATTGTAACAATTATATTATCCATAAATTCCTACTACTTATCAAATCATGTAATTTTTGCCCAAAACCTTAAGGTTCAACTTAAACACTGCAGAAAGGACTTTTTGTAAAAAGTACTTAACATTACTTAACCTCTTTCCAAATCTAACATTGTAACAAAAGCTCTTTCCTTGAGTATCTGAGTAAAGAAAGCAATTTGATGAGTAGAGCACTGCTCCCTGTAAACTATCATGCTTTCTTTACTACACAGAAACTTTTTTATTACTTGAGGGATTACAGTTGCTTTTCCTTCTGTTTCTGTGACACCTGAGGAAATTACAAGACTGATCACATGCATGCTGCACTGCATTAAATTTAAAGTATCTGTGCTAATCTTTCTATGTCTATATAACCCACAGAAGATTAATTAAATTGTATGAGGGAAGATTATTTCCACATTACTTTGATTTGGCTGAAGTAAGAAATGTTTTTAACTAGAGACAGATAAATTTAACCAAAGGTCTAAACTACTCACATGTGCTGGCCAGACAGTTGGTTGTGAGTCATCAGGCTTGATAGACTTTTCCACTTTTGCATATTTTTCCACCTTAAAGAGAATATAGATATTGGAAAAGAAAGAACAATAGTCGTGTTGGGCCAGAGGTAAAGTCAATGTAGCACAGCTTCTTAGTTCTAACAGTGGCCAAAGATGACAGTCTTAAAAAGTGAGTGCAAGAAACAGACAAGGGTAACTCAGAACTTTGCACAGCATCCCTTCTTTGTGCTATGCCTTCAGAAAAAAGTAAATCGGAGAACCTTCAGAACTTTACATGTACTTTGTTACACCATAATAGCTATGTTACACTTAAAGTGTGAAGTGTGGCTTGAGACTACAGATTGAAACTACTGCTTGCAATGTGGAATGGTTAAGAAACTTTCACAATACCAGTAACTCCTAAAGACACTCGTTAGGTCAAGTACAATACTGCTGAAGTGCAGAGAGAGGTTTGTACAAACTTGTAACATCATTTCTTGTATAATGCACATTCTTGCCAGATTTATTAAGTCCAAAGATGGATCTTGTATAGTCTATTGTCTTCTGTATGCTAGTAGTATGTGTTTTGGCAGTGCCAGAAACTGAGAGTGTGAACGTCTCAGAGAAGAATGACCAGAACAATTCCCAACTAGAATTGTCTCTCTATATATACATATAAAAAAAAAAATACCCCAATTGAAAATACTATATCCCACAATATAACATGTAAAAAGAGGAATTTCTACTAAGCTGAGAAGCGATATATTTTAAAATGATGTTCTTACCTCATTTCTTTTTCTATTTTATGTTATCAGACAACTTCAAATAGACACCTGCTCACTGAACCCACAGATGGACAATACTAAAGAGTTGTTCACACACACACACACACACACACACACACACACTCTTTCACTTCTTCCTACAATACAACATTCAATACAATTTCTAATGGTGGACTTACATCCACTTCGGAAGGTGCTGTCAAGTAGCAAGGGTTCTGTTTCCACATATCTACGCACTGGAGGATGAAAGGACAGAATTAATGCACTATTTAAAAAAATAAATAGTTGTAAGTGTACTATGTCTCAGAACACTCACATTTCCAGCTTTAGAAATTTTGAGGTCGTACTGCTGAGCTCCTTTCCTCTCCTTCCTTTTCTGTAGGTAGTCAAGTAGTCTGAGCTGAGGTGGAGTTGAATAGTGAGCTACTTCCTGTTGTCTGTTCAGAGACGACCTTGAGTACCTTTTGAAGCACCTATGGTAAAATGACAAATAAGCTTGTAAAACCATAAAAATGAAATTTTCCGCTGTCTGTATACAAACATAAGAAAATACCCTGAAATGTCACTTACATTGAGACTAAAAGATATGCTTTGAAATATTAATTTCAAATTGCTATCCTAGGTTCTGCTGCACAACTCCTACTCTTGATCTCTTATTTTTGACAAATACTAGTATTGTGTTAATATATTTCAGCAATAGGAGTGGGATAATTTTTGAAGTGCATAACTGAAGTACATTAACAAAATGAGTAACTGAGAAGTTGCCAAGCTCAAAATATTTGCATATTATCACAGATTTCAGTTCTGCCAAAGATTTGTGCATTGCTTCTGTAGTTATGAAGTTATAAACACAATAACTACCCTCTATTGTTTGTCTCATGCCAAATCATTGGTACATTAATGCTGTGCTGGATGTTCACTCAAAACCTTTGCCTGGTTTTCTATTGGAATGTTTGGTGACTATCAAGCTCTAATTTTAAGGTCAGCCTTACCAATTTCACTGTTTATACTTTTTTTAGACAATATCATTGGCTGTACATTAGCATAGTACTTAAAAGCAAATTTAGTTTTCAATATTTCAGTAATTCTGACCATTATTATACTTTCATTCTACAGAGTGAATGCAACTCTTAGTAGAAGAAACATGAACCATTTCAAGATTGTGGAAAAAAAAGTGAACCACCATGCACAAAAGTGACACAAACTCAGCATTTTGTAGATAGTGTGTTCTTCATTACTTACAAGCTTCCTAACATTCTCCTATGCCTATACTTCTGTTTAGCCTGAACATTGAACATATAAATAATTACTTTGATTTCTTCATTTGGGGTTTAACTTTTATATAGCTTTCAACAGATCAGATACCAATATGCAACATAACCATTACTATATTTTACACTATTGAATTGTCATCTCAGCTTTTTATGGAAAAAAAAATAAGAACAAAATAAACCCTGCAATATAACATATTATGTTAAGAAAATAATAAATATACACATTATTTGATACACAAAGACTATTTTAGTATCTACTACTAATTGAAATATATATACATATATCTATATATCTATCTGCTCAATATTCTAGTATAAGATATAATTTCTTGTTCATTCCTCGTGTTCCTAATAGTTAAGTAGGTATTACATGAGAAGCAGAATTTTCACATCAAGCATTACTTTTTTAAAAACACTTCACAACATTTCAAAGACATGCTTCTTAACGTTCTTAACATGCTTCTCACTGAAAGCTACCGTTTCATGGGGCGAGTATTCATCTTCTGCTTGTTGTACAGGAGTCTGTTTGTAGTACAGGTCACTGCTATCGAAGGATCAAGACACAAAGGCTCTGCTGTAGCCAAAATAAGTTGGCTCTCAAGTAGGAGTTTGTCCTCCTGTAATATACACAGCCATTAATAAATGTAAAAATATGAAGACTTTTATATCAACTGATACATATCTATGCATATGTGCACATTATCTTAAAACTGAAAAAAAATGTGTGTGGATAGTCAACAAAAGAAAATATTCAGCAGTTACGTGCCACTAACCATTATTATGACTTACTAGCCCTTAGGTGGGGTTTCCAACAGGAAAATCCTTCTGAAAAGTAGGAAGCATGATCTGTTTTTTTTTGTTTTCTTTGTTTGTTTAACTACAGTACCACTGGGCAAAGGAATCTGTTTTCAGTCAATGATTTAGACAAGCAATCTGTTGTGAAGTTAAACTACCTAGGACTTTAGATTACAATTTGAAATGATTTGAGCATGATGGTGGTTGAGAAATACAAATGAATGCATTGAGTAGACTGCATAGACATAGTTCCTTAGGATTCTCTTTACTGTAACCGTATCAATAGCAAAATGACACTACAGGAGCAATTGTGCCATTAGACTCTAACTGCCATTCTGGGGCTGTAAATTGAAGAATGAAGTAAGGTAAACTAGTCAGAGTAACTCCAACATTGTTATTCTGTATTACCAAAATTTCAGGCCTGATTCTACAAAACTTTTAGCAAATCTTATGGCACCTTGTGGGAAGATGCTATTCACAAGTTAATATGCCAGCTCTCTGGAGCATGTACCACACACATCACTGACAGGATGAATTTCTAGAAAACATAATCAGCTTTGTTTATCTGATTTTATTAAAAAAATAAATAACTTTAATAAATTTCATTTTATATTACTGTGGATTTACCACATCACTGTAAGTTTTAAAAATAACTGAGAACTCACCTGTGTCCATTTGTGGTTGTCACTTGTTATAGAATGCACATCACAAATTAAAGTCTGAGGAAGAAAGGAGAATGGTAATTACCTTTCAACTAAATAGAAAGATTTCTTAAAATGTGTTCTGTGATAGTTATGTCCAGTCTACGAACTACCACAACACTGACGAATGACTGAAAACACTTCTCACCTGCATTGTAGGACGCAAAAGAATGTGTTTGCTTTGGTACGTTGGAGATTTCATGTTACCAGACTGCCTATAGTCACGTATTTCTGCTATGACACATCCACAATGAAAAATATTAACCTAGTTGAAACAAAAAATTGTAAACAAACATTTACCAGTCTGCCTCAGCCCATCTCCAAAAAGAAGTTATATATCATAAAATGATACATACCATATGTGTGTGTGTATATACATATACATATATATATATATGTATGTATGTATAAAATTCAGCGATACTATATACAAAACTAATCACTAACTTGTCAGACCAGTGATCTTTACTACATACCTGGACACACCTAAAATACAACCTTCAAATGTAGTGTTCTCCTATACCTGCAATGTACTTTTAAGAAATTCCCATACTAAATATGTCATAATGAAAAAGAACAACGGACAATTATGCTAGAACACAGAGCTGAAGTCATTTGGAAGTCTTAACCACATCAATTTCCCTTCATCCCCTTTCTCCTCAGTACTTTTTTACCCTGTGTATCAATAAAATATTTAAGGCATTAAATATTACAATTCCAAATGCACAAGTGTTTTACATCTTGTAGTTGGAATCACCTGTGTGCAACTTTGAAAACATCAAAGTCTGTCTGGCTACAAAAAGTAAGCTCTTTTTGAAAATGAAACTTTCAAACCTGAGATTTTTCCAAAAGATCAACCAAAATAGGTGGTAGCTCCTCTGCATCCAAATATTCAAGCAGCTCTCCTTCCTCATAAGGCAGTCGAATGGTCTCAGAATCTGAATATAAACAAAACATAATGCTTTTCTTTTGCCTTTCAAGTTCAGACTTTGACAACGTGAGATCTAAAATAAGCTTTATAAAAAAAAGAAGCAGGGCTAAGTAGAAACCTATCAAGACACTTCTTGTGCATATTATTAATTCTTATGTCCTTTTTTTTCAGAGCTTGAATTTGCTCTTACTGTATCAAAAGACGATATGGTATTACTTAATAGCTCAACAGGATGACATTTCTGGTCCCAGCTGATATACTATATGCTCTTATTGCACATTACAGTACCAATGGCATGAAGGTGCAACCAAACTGGAAAACAGATGCCTTTAGTCAGATACAGATTTAGAGAGCAGTCAAAGAAACAATTTGACAGAAGAAACCTGAATCGAGAGAATCTCAGTTAAGCAACTGAGGAAGCTAAGGGGAAACAAGAGAATGGAAGGCTACCGAAAAGACTCACATCTCACTATTACAGACTGTTTCTGAACACCTCACAGTTTCATGTAAACACTTAGTTCATATACAGCTGTTTGAGTTTTTTTTTGTCTACCCCCTCCATCTCAAGGTATTTTGTGTTAGCATTGAAACAGTTAAAATATAAGCAACAACACACTGTAGCTATTTAAAGAGCATTCTGAGCATTCTAAAAACGTGAAGAGCAAAAGTATTACCTGAACCATTTTTTCCCCTGAGCATAAGTGAATAACCCTCATTTCCCGGATAGAGGTTCACTACCAGACATGACAACGTCTCCTGCATAACCAGCTTCTCAAGTAAATTCACATTTCGCCTCAGCTTCTGCTTTAAAAGTAAACATTGCTCATGAACATAATACTATCATGTAATTAGCAGAAATAACAACAATTGCTAGAATATAAGTGCTGCTTAGATTAAAGTTGAAATATGTCTCTAAACAAGCCCAGTAAAATCTAATTGTATTCGTCACAGTATATACATTATGTATTATTATTATTTACAGACACAGATTATTTTAAAGCCACCCATCTAAATTAAAAAAAACCCTTTGAATTATAAGTCTATAGACAACACAGTTCACAAGAATGACCCTGTGCTACAACGCTCTAAATCTACGGTGTATTATAATTTGTGTCATTTCTATGAGCATCGTTTATACACCATACACTGTTTGGTACCAATGACAAAATTACTTTTAAACATTCCTAACAGAAAGACATTTTCCTTCCAGGATTAAAATACTGAGTTCAACTTATAAAATGTACTGAATTACAGTGTTTGGAAGCTACCTTAATTGCCTTGCCTGTATTTCTTGAAATCTGATGCAGCAGCTGCAAAGACCCTTCCCGTTTTTAATGGTAAGAATGATGTTTTTCACATATAACAGATTTTAAAGATTTGTATGCTTCAAAGACATCACGTATATCCTATATATTAAAATATTTTAAAAGCCCCTCTTAGAGTTCAGAGGTTTAAGCTTTAAATCTCAGATAATTTTATATCTCCTGCTTAGAGGCCAGATGTCATACCTGAATACCAGGTCTGGGAGGAGCCACTCATTGAAAGTTAACCCTGGTGCTCAACTAAGCCTGCCCAACTACTCATTTCACATACACCCAATGAAACAATAGCAGGCTATCTCTTTTTGAACAAACGTATCTTTCCAGAGAGTTTGAGAAGAAAGAAAGCAGAACCATTACTTATAGGGGAACAAACTGAAAACAAAACCCCAAATCCCACAGTAATATTATCTGACAGAACACTTTAACAGGTATGCAGAGAAAAAAATAAAAAAGAGGAAAATCTTTTTCATCTCCTGCTATGTAGTTTTAGAACTACTGTCCCAAGTGAGCTCTACCCCATGCCTCGTGAATGATGGTGACTACATCTTACTGACTTTTACAATTTAGAAATCCTGGAAGCTAACACAAACAAAAAGACAGAGCAGCACATAAATCCTGGTTAATAGGGAAAGATCTGGAGGAGCAGGTGATAACGGGGGGAAATGTGTCATGGCAACAACTGAGGCAGAGACTTCTCAGGAAAGCCAGTGCCTCCTACAGCACACTGAAGATGCAGCCTGTTATGCAAAATCTTCTTCAGTTTAAACTCTTATTAGCCCCCTGCAACGTCTACTCAAAAAGAGGAGACTGCATATGTACTGCTTCAATTTTCAGATGTACTGCTGAGCAGGGGTACAGCTATTAGGCTTTCACTTAAGACACAGAATGAAGTAGCTTGACGTACAGTAAATGCCATTTGAGAGCCAAGTCAACATTCAACTACTCTGATATCTTTTCTCTTAAGGACTGAGATACTGTCATCTTTGGACAGGAAAGTTTTTTGGGTTTTTTTTTTTGGTTTTTACACTGTTGATAGATAATTCTCCTTACAAAAAAATAATTATTTACAATAAAGCTACATTTAAAAAATAAAGCAGCAGTAAAAAACCCCAACAAAAAATCCCATTCTTCTATCACTGCGACTGAATCAATACTGCTTCTAGAAGTACTTGTTACTAATAATACCATTAACATTCACTATTGAAAAGGCTGATTCAATTAAGGACATTATTCCATGCAAAATACAGGCACTGAATGATTTAGTAACCACTCATGGAATTTCTAAATAAAAAATTGTGTTTCATAGAACCATCAAATCATTATGGTTGGACCTTTAAGATCATCGTGTTCAACCACTAACCACACACTGCCAGGCCCATCACTAAACTAAATCATATCCCTCGGCACCTCATCTATGCATCTTTTGAATATCTCCAGGGATGGTGACTCTGCCACCTTCCTGGGCAGCCTGTTCCAATGCTTAATAACCTTTTCGGTGAAAAAGTTCTTCCTAATGTCCAATCTAAACCTCCCCTGGTGCAACTTGAACCCATTTCCTCTTGTCCCATCATGCATTCCTGGAGAGAAGAGTACCTAGCCTTAGGTAACTACTACAGCAACCTGAGTTCATTCTCTTTTTAAACAAAGAAATTAAGTGAAATGAAAAAAGTATTTTCTGAACTTGCCTGTTTATAGACAGAAGCTTCTCAGCAATTTCCACTTACCTTTATCTCAGGCTCTTTTTCACATTCTTCTATATATAAATCATAGAGTTTTTGAAATACAGATTTTCTGAAATTAAAAAAAAACCTTAAAATGTAACCAAAATTGAATCAAAGAAACTTCATTTTAAACAATAAATATTAAAATTCTTACTACCTTCCACTGGATAAGTATTTTCTTTTGGGAGGTCTCTGACGGGCACTTTCAATTATATACTAGAAGAAAAAAAACAAACCAAATAATAACATATAGTACAAAGAAATTTAATTCTAGCTCTCATGCAACTTTAGATGATTACTAGACAGCGTTCTATGTATACAGAAGTAATTAGAGTACACGACTGTTCCAAAACACTAAATGCAATCTGGTGTATGTTACAGTCATCAACAAGGACATTGCTCAATTTACCTGTGGAATGCAGCATTTCATAGTATGAGCTGCATGCAACGTCTTGATTTTATATATTACCGTTTTGTAATTACAGTAGTAAATAACACTACTGAAGTTATCATGCTAAAACACAATCAAATTCATACATATGGGTTGGATATTTACAAATCAAGTACTTCTCAACAAAACCAACTTCAGGAAGTTTAATTTTCCCCTTATCTCTTGCATTTAGACTACTTTTCTCTAGAGAGTTGTGTATTATGACCTAAGTCATGTACATAACAAATAACAATGCAAAAATTATTGAAAAGAAGATACAATCCTACACGTTTATATTCTAACAAGGTTTTTCCAAATCTCTATTGTTTGACTGAAGTATTTTAATTAACTACTTAGTTCAGAACTTCACTGAAGAGAGGTTGTCTCACAGAAATACATATTTGCATAGGTTCAAGGTAACAATTATATCGGGTCTCAGCACAAGAGAACAGGAATGTGAAGGCACTTGCCTCTTCATTCTAACTGGACTAGCCTTATAAACACACACAGGATTTTGCCATACACTTTTGACAGCTCTGTGCGTCAATGTTTACTGCACACAGATTTGCTAATTTAAAAGGAGAAAACTGAAGCCCTGCATGGTCTGTCATCATTGCACTTGATGATGTTGTCAGTACAATGGGTGAGAAACAGTACATAACATTGTAACTTCCATAATAACTTGGCAAAACCTGTGTTACATGTATTGGTGATTATGTATATACATCCATATATATTTACATAACATGCTCCTCCACTGCTTTTCAGAAGAAATATAACAAATACAACAGCTATTTTTTAACTGTGAGACCAACAGATTATATGCAACCAAACAACTTAGCTACTCCTTACCTCTGCACGATCCAATGCCAATTCTAAAGCTTGTTGCTGCAAGAATTACAAATTTTTTTAGAAATTACATTAACTGTTTAAAGATCTTCCTACTTAAAATCACTACAAAAACTGCTACTACGGATAGGAAATAATAAGTAAGACAAGAGAAGCAATGCATTTACTTCAGTAGCAGGTGGACAAAGACCTTAAGAATGTTTTGTGACAAGCTCCAGTAACAGAGAAAAAACCCACAACAGAAAAAACGTTGTTACTTAAACAAACAACTTACACAATCTGCACATTCAGAACCTTTAAAATAGGTCATATTACTGGAAAAGCACACAGGAGTGTTTTGAAGAATCTGCCACTCTTCCATAAAACTCAGCAACATTTGTAACACGTACTTGTTACAAATGTAACATGTACTTGTTCTGACATAGACCTTTGTGTTGTATCCTCAGTTTGACCCATCCCTGTTGACTGTGAAAGCAAATACCTTTACTTGAACCTCAAGGAACAAACAGGATGTCAGCCACGACCAATACATGGCAGGACCAGTTATTTCATACATTAGAATAGACTTCAGGGGAGAAAAACTATAGTAACAACAAAGAAATACAGAGAGGAAAAAACCTCAGGCATTTTATCATTCACCTACAGTGTCTCTCATACAAAATTTCTTACCTGTTCTGGAAAACAAAGCACTTAAGGAGTGCTTAATAAATACTTAATGCTATTACTTGTTAGAATATTACGGAACACTTATTTTTTATAGGTGCTTATATGAAAATGTCAAGTACTTGTGCTTTCTATTTTAGTGGACAACGGCACAATTTCTGACATTCAATTCACTGACTACTTGATATAAGGTAAAAATCCACGGCAATATTATAACCTGGGAAAAGAATACTGTACAAAGGTAGGATTTATATGCACTCATCTGTTTGTCATCAGTTCTAAATGAAAACACCATTAGCTTTATAAGATAATTCCTATGATGCACTGGACAGTGCTTAAGTGTTTAGAAGCACTCACAAGCTATGAAGGAATATATACCTGAAAAAAAAAATATATCTGAAATCAGGAACAATAAGTAAAATCTTTTTTTCCTTAAGGAAATGCAAAACATTTTCCTCATCAACCAGACAGCGAGCACACTAGACCAAAATAATCTAAAGACGATCAAGGGACTGGAATATCTTTCATACGAGGAAAGGCTGCAGGAAATGGTGCTGTTTAGTCTAGAAAAAAGAAGATTGAGGGGGGGATCTTATTAATATTTACAAGTATCTAAATGTTGGGTGTCAGGAGGTTGGGGCATCCCTTTTTTCGATGGTATCTAGCAACAGGACAAGGGGTCATGGGATGAAGCTAGAACACAAAAAGTTCCATCTAAACATAAGAAAAAACTATTTTAATGTAAGGGAGCCCTGGCACAGGCTGCCGGTCCTCGAGATCCGTCTGGACATGTTCCTGTGCAACCTGATCTAGGTGGACCTGCTTTAGCAGAGGGGTTGGACTATATGATCTCTACAGGTCCCTTCCAACCCCTACCATTCTATGATTCTAGGACCTGAACCATAACCTACCATTGTAGTTGAAGCCAGGTGACCAAATGGCAAAAGGAGGACTTAAGAAGGTAGTCGCGGCAGGCAGAGGATCATAACTTATGGTTGAGCTTGGGGTACTGAAAAATAAAATAAATGAAGGATAAAAAGGAATACCACTAAGAAACTAAATGAGTGTTTTACTTAAACACAACATTTTCAGTGGTTAATTGTACTTAAATCTCCAAAAGTAGAAGCAAAACTGTGCCATTCAGTATAAGTGCAGAAGTTCCTATCCTGATGACTCCTACTACTTTGAACAATCATTTTACATTTTTTATATTAAACACTAAAGTAACAATAAGTATATAGTTGAAATTACATAGCCAAGTAGTCTTCTCTATTGCAGCAGTCTATCTAGACATCCCAATTATCACATCCACGGTTGCATGGAAGGCTAGAACATTTAATGACAGGCAGTCAGAACACTTAGCATCACCAAATAGGCTTTGTGTTTTGCTTTTATGAAGGCATTATACCAGAGACAATACCTCCACCAGCAGTGCCTTCTAGCACTATTTGGAGATATTAGTTCAATACTGACTCACAGTAGGTTGTCAATTATGGAATGAATAAAATTTGCACAGAACTAGTCTATCCTTAGATATCTTTGCCTTCAGCTGCAATGTCCCCATGCCACTTCATTTTTAAATTGAGCACTGTTGTACGAGGAAAAAAACTAGCTCAAGACCCACAATCCTGTTCTTTATATTACTTCTAATGAAAAGATGTGAAAATTCAAGTCAATTTCACCGTGACATTTGGGCAGTACAGAGTTACACTACACCTGAAAACTTCATGTAAGAAATTCCACTACATATAATTTCAATTTGCAGACGTGTTTCTATTGCAGCTACCTTCCGTATCAGCCTTGGCTCTGGCAAACACCTTCCTAGATTTCAGATGACATGTGCCTGTTATCCCACACTTCCCTAAATCTTACTCGGATGTTTCAGTGTGGAAACAGTTTCAATACGAAAAACACTAACAAATCAAAACACAGAGAATGACTGAAAGCAAGACTGGAACCTGCTTGCTTCCAGCAGATGGTGAGGTGATGGGCGACAAAGAGCCTGCGCTGCACGGCCCGGGGGGGCGTGCACCCATGCCGGCCTCTCCGTCCCCGCCCGGGCTCACGCCGAAGCCAGGTCTGAGGAGCGAGAGACCGAGAGCACTCAGCACGACTGCGCGGAAGGCGCAGGTGCAAGCCCCGCGAAGGACGGGGAGCCCGACGTGCCTTCACCGTGCTCTGACCGCACTGCCGAGCGCCGCCGGGATGACGGCAGGGCCAGCCACACCTCCCCCGACACGGGCCTACTCGCGAGGGCGCAGAGCGACAAGACACAGCCACGGCCCACAGCAGCCTGCCGGGAAGCGCCAGGCCGGGCCCAGCCTCAAGGCCGCACTGCGGCCGGGCCCCCTGCTCCCCGCGGCCCTCCCGGCCCGGCCCGGCCCGACACAGC
>WBNH01004197.1:0-24681 GCA_013401255.1 Urocolius indicus | reverse complement strand
CGCGCCCCGCCCCGCCCCGCCGCTGGCAGCCTGCTCGCTCGCCGCGCGGCGGCATGCAGCGGCAGGCTTGAGTGCTGGTAAAGTGCCCGGCTGCCTCTGCAAGGCCAAAGGCTCGGTGCACTTGTGAAGATCTGAACAGGATTCCTTGTGTCTCAGGGGTGCCCTAGGGACAGCTGAAGATTTTTGGTGCGTGGCTCCCGGGCAGCAGCCCATCCTGGAAGCTGGTTTCTCTGCGGGCGGAGAGGGAAGGTTGAGTGGTGTGACAGCAGTTCAAGGATTGTAGAATCATGGAAATGTTTGGGTTGAAAAAAACCTTTAAGACTGTCAAGTCCAACCACTAACCTCATACCGCCGAGCCCACCGCTAAACTGTGTCCCTCAGCACCAAATCTACATGTCCTTTAAATATCGCCAGGGACTGTGACTCCATCACCTCCCCTGGCAGCTTATGCCAATGTTTAACAATCCTCTCAGTGAAAAAGTTCTTCCTAATCTCCAATCTAAACCTCCTCTAGTACAGCCTGAGGTCATTAATAGATATAGAAGGTTCACTTGAGATCTTGGTGGACAGATTGTAACCAGATGAAAAGATCACAGGAGGTAGATTAAAATAGTATGTTCTAGGCATATGTACTTAGAACTAACGTTAAGATGGTATTTATCGAAATAAACATGGACTCAGGACAGACATGCTATTCTCTTAAGGGATATCTATTAATAGTAATAGATTTCTCTACCTAAGGGGTAGAAATCATTATCGAACAGCTTGCTGAGATGGGTCCAATCACTCTAACGACTGTACTCAGGCCATTATCAACACCCTGATGGGGTGGGCCTGGCTACTTTACATGTACAGTTAACGACTGTATTCTTGAAGAAGGATCAGGGACTGATAAGGACAGAACCCCCAGCCTCATCAGACACCAGGGGACTGAATATCCTTTACTCAATATCCGTACTAGGTGGAGGACTCAATAGATAGAGTACCAATATGTGTTATACAAGATTTTGTATAAATACAGCACAAGATGCACTGTTGGGTGTGCTGACTTGGTGGAGCTACCCCTTAGCACTTGTGTCTGCAGAGACACAAAGCAATATCTTGACTCTGCGTCCACTTTTTGGTGAACGACATGTCTGTGGAAGCTTTGCTTAGTATAAACTGAGTGCTTGAATCTAAGTTTTACTCAATCATAATGATCTGAATTTCATATTTCCCACTTGAAGTACACAGAAATTATTCTAAAGAATGATACTAGGAACATTTAAAGCATCTTTTCTCTGTAACAGATTGTTGTGAATGTTATAGCATCAGCTTCTGGGTAACTTACTAGAGCTGCTAGGTTATTCATCAGATTGTTGTGCAAACAACCATCAGTTTGAAGTGATAAAAGCTAATTTTTAAATTGCATTAAAAGCCTGCTGTTTGTAAAGTAAAAAAAAAAAAAAAAAGACTATCTGGTTCTTGAAGTTTTTTTGTTGTTTCTAGAATATTAAATTTTATTTAAAATCAGACAGATAAAGCAGAACTGCACAGCAGGTTTGGTGTATATATACATTTATGTCCATATCACAAATTTCTTTGAATTACATGGTAAATAACAAAGGGATTGCAAGCAGCTTGAGAAGAAATTTACTGTGACCTCTCCCTCCAGAGAAGTTAAATAATGCCTGTATTGTTTTTGACAAATATTTGTTTAACAACTATCAGATCTGCCTGCAAGCAAAACTAAATAACACGTTGTTACAGATTAACAAACATGGGGATTACTTGGTAAAATATCATTGTGATAAAGGATTGAAACATTGCCATGTTAGGAAAAGAGTTTAAAGTAAGATTTGTATTCCTAAAATAATAAGGATTGGAAAAAATAGTTAATCATCCCTCAGCATGGACAGGAGAGTCAAAGGTTGTGGCTAAAATAAACCACTCTCAAATTCACATGGGATGCCCATGGTACTGTGATAGTTCACTTCTATGGGTATCCTGGTAGTACAGTTCCTGGTTAGGATGTACTCCTAATTTCCATACCTGGAGTCTTAAGAATTCTCGAGCTCTTTCAGGCACATCTGCACAGTCCCTGGGCACAGCACTTACCTGATTTCTTGCCTGTTATTCCCAGGCCTTTCTAGCACTTAGAATCATAGACTTATAGAATGTTATGGGTTGGAAGGGACCTCTAGAGATCATCTAGCCCAACCCCTTGCTACAGCAGATTCACCTTGATCAGATCATATAGGTCATATGTTTCTGAGTCACACTTTATTTGTTCCTAGCAATGTGCAAATGTGCTATCCAGTGATTCAGCAGCCAGTCCTGTATGAGCAAACACACCTGACACTACTCTTCAGTGCCTTTGTCAACCTTGCAGTGCTGACATGTCCTAACAAGAGGTGACTTGAAGTCTAAAGCAAATTTACACACAAGAGCTCCAAGGAGTTCCAGTTTTGATTTCAACAGCAGATTCTTTTTAGCCCTTCTGTGTCTCACAATCAGAGCATAGCCAAAATGCTGAAAGTTGTAATTGCTGATGATCCCTAGTGTTCTTGGTATATACAATAAAAACCTCTGATGGGGTCAATGTTCTTCATCTGGCTTGTGTGGTGTTGCCTTTGAGAGCAACTCTAGCAGTGTGCCAAATGAGATAAAGTCCCACAGGGATTCACTGCAGAGAAGTGATGGCCTGAGTAGCTGCAGGAGCACTACACATCTCATAAGACCTCCTATCCAAAGTCTTAGTTAATATAGTCAAATGTCACTTTTTCCTGTCTGTTCTTGTAAAGAGATTGTTGTGATATGAAAAAGATTCTTGCTTTAACCTCAACTCTTCACTATCTGGCTATGGATTCTGAAAAGTTGACACTTGAGCTGTATTCTTAACCTGTACCACAAGTACCACAAGTGTCTTTTCCCTCAGTTGAGGCTGGAATGGGGAGATCTAATGCATAGTCATGATCTCCCTAAAGACTTTCCAAAATGCCTTACATCAAAGGCAGAAATGTCTTAGACCAAGGCACTAACCTGTGTTATCCTCAGCCTTTTGGAGAGCCTACAGCCTTCCACCAGAGCTGCCTCCAAGTTAGATTATGCCTGGACTAGAGAACCTGGCCACAGTCTGCTTCTTTGTTTGAGGGTTTCAGCTTGCCTAACAACACTGTGGTGTGTGAGAAACAACATATTGCTATTCCTTCAGTGTGAACCTTTGTTTACAAAGGCATCTCAGTGCTGGATTTGGAAATGGGCTCTTTTTCTCAAAACAGAAACTAGATGTCTTAGAATCACAGATGGTTTTGCATGCTCCCTAAATATATTGTCTCTTTATGCCCTCTTTGTCCCCTTAACAGAAACAAATTAATATGTACTCCTCATTGTATGCAGATGGAATAGATGATGAACATATGGCCAACTTTTGCACAAAAAGAGCATTGTAATTATGGTGGTTTGAACACTTGCCATTGTCTCTTCTAAGTCTATTATGGTCATTCTACCTTCTGCTTGAACATACATTAGTCATATGTGTTTTACTGAAAATTAGTCTTTTCACTACAGATAGTTTGTCACTGGAGCTAACTAGCTAAACAAATCGTATATATGACAATAAAACATCTAAGATCATTAAAGCTGTAGTTGTAAGGCATCTGTGTAAAGACAAACTTAATTTCTTCACCATTCTATTAAAAAATATGTAGCAAGAATCCTTTGAGAGATTCTATCCATATTCTTATCCTCCTGGAAAGATTGTAGGATTTGGGATGGTGGTTTTGGGATAGGAAAGGTTGGTGATGAACATGAGAAACCTGCAGTACATTTCTGGCTTTTGTTATTGTGGTGGTTTTGTGTGTCAGGGTTTTGGTAGCAGGGGGCTACAGGGGTGCCTTTAAACAAAGAGTTGTCAGAAGCTTCCCCCGTAGCTCATAGGGCTGATGCCAGTCAATTCTAAAATGGACCCACTGCTGACCAAGGCCTGGCCAATTAGTGATTGAGGTAACGCCTCTGTGATTAATGTATTTGAGAAGGGGAAGAAGTTGCTGTGCAGTTGCTATATGGCAGCAGCAGCAGAGGGAATGAGAGTGTGAGAATAATGCGGAGAGGAAAGAGGTGCCCAGGCACTAGAAAAGAGATTCCTCTGTGAACTATGGTGAGGACCATGGTGAGGCAGCTGTGCCCTTGCTGTCCAGGGAGGTCCATGGGGGAGCAGAGACCCACTCGTAGTCCAGGGAGGACCTCACACCAGAGCGGGTGGATGCCTGAAGGAGGCTGTGACTCTGTGGGAAGCTCACCCTGGAGCAAGTTCCTGGCAAAACCTAGGAGCCCATGGAGAGAGGAGCCTACACCAGAGCAGGTTTGCTGTCAGATCTTGTGATCCTGCGAGGGACTCAGGCTGGAGCAGTCGGTACCTGAAGGACCGTTCTCCCAGTGGATGACCCACGTTGGGGCAGGTTGTGAGGAGCTGGCTCTGTGGGAGGCCCCATGCTGGAGCAGTTCATGAGGAACTGTCTCCCATGGGTAGGACCCCACAGTGGGAAGTGTGAGGAGGCCTTCCCCTGAGAGGAAGCAGTGGCAAAGTCCATCTATAATGAACTGACCACAACCCCCATCCCCCATCCTCCATCCCCTGTGCCACTAGAGGGTAGGAGGGAGAGTCCTGGGAAGAGAGAGGGGTAGGGGGAGATGTTTTAATATTCAGTTTTATTTTTCATTTTCTCTGCACTGTTTTGATTGTTTATTAATAAATCAAACAATTTCTCCCTAAGTTGAGTCTGTTTTGCCCATGATGCTAATTACCGAATGATCTCCCTGTCCTTATTTGAACTCTCGTTATATTTCTTTCTCCTCTGTCCAGTTTAGGAGGGAGAGCGCTAGAACAACTTAGCAGGCCTCTGGCACTCAGCCAGGGTGAAACCACTGCAATTATACTTGCCTAGAATCAGAGACTTTAAATTTTGAGTTCAGTGCTTAACTTTGGAACACTGAATGTGCTTTCCTGTTCATATAACCATCCATTGTGTTAGATGAACCTCCTTATCACCCCCTTCTGTTCTAAGGAATTCTGAGCATCAGACTGAGATAATTTGAAATATAAACTCCTTGTATAGTCTTTTCTCCCTTGAATTACTCCAATGGGTTTCATGATGAAGCCTACTCTTCCAAATTACTCATACTTTTGTAAATCTTAGACTTTTCTCTAGCAATTCGTATTTTCTTGATTTCAGTTAGCTCAATCTGGATGTCTATGTGTTGTCTCTGAGCTCTCTACAATTAATGTCAAAAAGCCTGAGGATTTTGAGCCTGAGTGTTCCAACAAAGCTGGAAGCATGGAACTGATCTATGAACCTACTGACTTTTACAGTGAAAAAAAATAGAAAATTGGTCCATCCATCAGGCTGGTAGTCCATCTCTATTGCTTTACAATTTGTTCTATCTAGTCTTCAATTTGGTCATCTTCTCATTTTCTTCTTTGTGCAACACGTGTCATTTAAAAGCCATATTTTAAAGCTCCTTGATTACCATTCCTCCTACACACGCAGAGCATTTGAAGACAGATTCTGTCCAAGAAATTATGCCATGAGTCATCTTGCAGATTACTGAATAAATTTCATTGAAAACTTTTGCTACTGGACAATGCTTATTCCTTCAGAACAGGGAATGCCAATGAGAAATAATGAAAGCCATTTTTTCCCATCGCTTTTGTGCTTCCATTTACCTCTGCATTTTCTCATATATGAGCTTTTATATTCCTTTTCTCAGGAACCTTTTAACTGAGAACAACCCCAATACACTATTTCAGGCTAGGTAATTTCAAAGGCATGGATATTGTGGGCCCAGGTTTGCCTCCAGCTTTGCTTTGTTGTACTTGTGCTATGGAGGGAAGGCCTTGGGGAAAACAAGTATTCAACATTTCCTAGCACTGAGTGTTCTGTACTGTCACCTCTGCCCCATCCCAGAATTTTCTGTACTACTGGCCTCTTAACACTAACAAGGCACAAGTTCAAATTAGTGAGATAAATACAGGGCAGTGGAGGAACTGAAAGAGCAGGCTTTCTAGGCTTTTCATATTTGATGCCTTTTAGTTTTAAAAAGCCAGGGTATGATTTTCATTCTAATTCAGACTATGTGAGTTTGAGTTTAAACTAATGTTTATTATGTTGAATTTCACCTATCATTTTACTACCTAGTCACTATCAGATGCAAATTGATCTTCACTACTCTGAACAATTTGGTATTTTGCCACCTTATTTTTTTACCCGTATACCTAGATGGTTTCTGAATGTGTGGAACAGCACAGGTCCATCAGAGATTCCTGTGGAGGCTTACTGGGTCCCTAGGGAAACAGGTTATTGATTCCTTCCTTTTGATTTTTATTTATTCTTAAAAGTCTATGTTATGTCACTGGATAAATCTGTCATTGATTTTTCTGAAGTTGTCTGTAGATGGGCTCAGGCAAATACAACTGCTGCAAACTTGTCAATTGCTCTTAGGCTCTAGTCATCACAGGAACCTGAATTCTATCATCCAACGTAACAAGTGGTGTTATCCATCCATAACTTAGTTCCCAAGCTCCTTTTCCTGACAGCAGCTTCCCTTATTTAGACCTCAGTAAGAAACATAATTTTTTTTCTGTTTGAGTCAAGAATGTTGTCTGGTGCAGCAGATGAAATGAACAGATTAGGCTCTGTATCCCCCACACTTCTACAGGCTGATTTGCTTTATAATGTAAAGGGCTCTGCAGTGGAAATCCATCACTTGACTTTAGCTGAATCAAGAAAGATAATTCAAGTTTGCTGATAACTTCATTTGAGTTCTTATATTTAGACAGACTTCGCCTTGAGGCCCCTTCTTTATCCCTTTCAGCTGTAGTGTGGTGTCTTCTGCCTTGGGTCTGCAAAGTGGGTTTTGTTCTGTAATACTGACAGAACAATACTTGACAATGCTTTTTACTTCTCTCATCATTATTTCTTCACTGAATTAAGCTTTGAAATCAGTTGATCCTACTCTCATAGCCCTACAGAAAGAATAGGGAATAGCTATGCTGCTGCAAGGCTCTATCGGAGGATGAACTATGAGAGCAGTATTTGCAACACCTCTTTTGTGAGACTGAGGGAAAATTAATCTTTTCACTCAGAAAGGTACTTTCCTGCACATGCAATCTCAGATACTTTCTTAGGACAAGAGCCAAAGCTCTTTCAGTTTCTTACCTTACCCTGAGCAACTTGCTCTGCCCACATAGCTGACCTTGCTATGAGCAGGAGGTTGGACCCTTCAGATATTGAATTATCTAATGAGCCAAAGGCTTTTACATAACAGCAGCTGCTGTGAAACCTGCTGTGTATCTTGATGTCCTGGTTTATAAACCACATAGGTTACAGAGAACAGTGAGCTCAGTTGTTTCTAATAAGATCAGTTAAAGACTGACTCGGAAGCTGTAATATCTATCCTTAGATTTTAAAAAAAATAAATTTATTTCTTAGACAGGAACCAACTTTTACTATATATAAATGTTTCACTTTGCTGATTGTGTCAAAAGCAAAAGTAAAAGCCAGAACGGACAGTACATGAAGTTTCAGATAGAAGTGTTTTGATGGGACTTTGTGGTTTTTAGCTTTAAAATTTTCTGTGTAGGTGAAAAGTCATTCTCCTTATTGATCTATCAAAATAGAATTCTTCTTTACACAATAACAAATCTTAATTCATAATATCTTTCTGTCTATAAATGGACTTGTATGATTAGTGTTTGATGCATTCATGGGAACAGGGTTCTTGTAGCCACAGCGATACATTCCTCCCAGTACAAAAATGCAAAGGCGTTTTTCATTTTCTTGTGTGGTTTCAAAATTAAATGGCATGCAGGCATATGGATCTGAGTCAGATTTATGTGCTCAGGCTGAGACAATGGTTCAAGTAAGGTCTCCCTCATTTGAGTACAGATGAAAAAAAGAAATGACAGCATGCTAGGAGCAGACAGACTGTGGGCATGTAAATGAAACTTAAGGCAAAGAGCCATGAACTCCTGAATTCTAACTCAGTTATGTCATTAACTTTCCGTGTGGGCAGCTTTAAATCCCTGTGGCTAACATTTCCGAACCTGGGTATGAGTATTTAGGACTGAAATTGTTTGCAGACATGCTAAAGACCCACAACTTTATTTATTTTTAAGGTCAGATACACCTCATCAAGTACAACCATCCATTCTTTTGTAGGTAGATGTTTCTAATTTGACTGTTTATGCAAAGTTTTGCAGTTGATGAACAGAGATGAACAATGTTCTTATTCAAGTTATGTTTAATTTGTTGTCAAAACAATTGTTTTTCCTGCATGAAAGCAAACACAGATAGTTATAGAGAAAGCCCTTTTTTATTTTCAGACAGTAGAGGTCAAGAAAACATGAAATACTGTGGAGTGGAAGTTTTGAAGTGATGAGGTAGGATTCCTACATAATTAAGAGACATAACCATACATGAACTAGGAGCATAGGTCTCTGCTATACTCATTAAAGCCTAGAAATCAGGTTGGCTTACTCTAAAGTATCTTGGGTAAGCTTCAGCTGCTTGAAGGTAGGTATCTAGTTACTTTTGTGATTGTCCTTGGGGTATCTTAGACACTTTTTCAGGATTGGAAAACATGACACAGAACTTCAGGAAGATCTGAATTCTTAGCCAAAGAAGTTACCTAACGGAGTCTAAAATGGTACTAGACTCCTGTAGTTACTCAGCCTGTGAATGGTCAACTGAATCACTCTTATCTGCGTTGATGAGCTACTCTGACTATGGGAGCACTAACACATGGAGACATGTTAGATGTCTCCATCCCAAACTGAGTCTTTCTGCAAGAGCTGTTCCTGAGACATCTTAAAAACAGACTTGATTTTTCAGAATGTTCTGATTTACACTCAATGATCTAGACATCTTTATTTGGTTTAGCCTAAAGAAATTGATTTATCATTGTAAATTATTTATGAATTCTCAGAAAAAAAATCAAATCGTTGGAGCTACTCGATTCCAATGATGTGTCATTTTGAATTTTCCCTTCTGATTGCAGTTACAGTGGGGCTAAAGCTGGACTACCTTGTGTACATTGTGGGACATTATAGAGCATTAGGAGGATGAACAAGGCATCTCACAAGCACAAAGGAAGTGATTACCATCCCTTCTTCTTTACTTCCTCTTTGCTTGAGCTTGACCTCTCCTACTGGGCACAGCACAAATTGGTGAATAAGAAATGAAGTGGGTAAAGCCTTGTTGGAATTTTTGCACACAGAAATGTGGAGATTGGGGACTGAATTTAGGAGCTAACATCCTCCTTGAGATAGCAAATAAAGCAAGAAAATTTAATACGGGACCGGTGGTAAATCTGAAATGTCAGAGATGACAGAGAGTAAGCCAGAGGCTGAGGTTTCCAGGGGTGATTTTTGGATGCAGTTTCTCTGTTTCCTTGACAAAGGGAGGGAGAAGGAAGTGAGAACTGGGGAGATGGTCAACAACCAGAGCAGATCATCTTCCGCATGATCTGGAGGTAGGCAGTTGGGGTTAGCTTGGGCCAGAGGTGGCTATGCAGTCCAAGCTATGATGTTGCAAAAGCATGGCTTTAATAATGAGTGTTGCAGGATTCTGGCATGGTGCTAGGTCAATCCATTGCTTGTGTTTGGAATTGGAATAGCTGTCATTTTCTTTCCAAAAACCAGGGAACGAGTGGTTGGAGGCGTTTGGTACTGAGTGATATACCGATACAGCTGAAAATTTAAGTATGAGTTTATGATGCCAAGCTTATCTAATGGACTGTATCAAGCTAGCATAATAAAGAGGGGATTACCTTTTAACCATCTCTTGCATTTTGAGTATTTTAGGGGAGAGATTTTGACTGGTAACCAGATCATGGCAGTCAACTTGGCTTTATTAAACGTTGAGGTCACCATGGCAAAACCATACTGGAACAATAAAACAAGGCCCTCTAATTAAGGCAATGATGTCTGAATGCAAGAACCTCAACAAAATTTAGGACAGACTCAGGAATACCTGGAATTTTTTTGTCAAATTATTCTTAATTTGGCAAAATATATATATGTACTTCTATTATGGACAAAGTTAATGTGGCTATTAAGTAATCCATAATAATAAAAATAATAATCCATAATAAAAAAAGAATATTTGTTTCTTTTTTATTCAAATATTAAAATATGCATCCTTTAGTGAGCTGCTTCTGTAATAAATAAGCAAAGAAATGTACCATTTCTACATAATTAATTTTTGGATGGACTCCTTTGGCTTGGTTTTCCAGACTTCATAAGCAACAGATTTGTTTGTCTCCTCTTGCAGTACTCAGAGTCTGGAAAATATATCTGCATATTTGCATTTTGAACAAATACAGATGATATGAAAGTGCAGCACATTTGTGACTCTTTGGAAGAGGTATCTTTGTTTCATTTTTAAAATTATTTTTTTAATTCCAATAATGATGCCCTTGTTATGTTCTGTCTGTCTAGTTTGGTTTAATTTCCACTTGCTTGGTACATGGTAAATCAGAAAACATTATTTATGTTTATGCAGGTGCGTGTCATGTCTAACAACCTCAATCGTGTGAGCATTTTCATTAACAAATCTGTGCTGGAGATTATAAGATATAGCAAAGTAATGATGGCTATCCTGTTAGGACTGTCCATACATCATTTACCGTGTCAGTAATTTGAAAGACAAAGCCCTCATTTCCTTCACATTGTGTTTTCTTTGGCCTTCTAGATGAAGACAGCTAAATTTAATGTTGTGTCTTGCATATTTTCTGCAATCTTCATATGGAAGCCTCCCATACTTCATTGGTAAATCATTGCAGCAATCTTTTCAGAGCTCTGGATTTCATTTTCCCCTTGGGTCAAAACTAACAGGAAACATAAGATCCTTTATCTCTGAAGTCTAGGGTGTATCATGGAAGTGCTAATTTTTCACTGAATGTAATAGGGACTCAAAAGTCTTCACAGAATTTGGGTATTCTTAGATTATGTTAAAAAATTGCAATGTACTTAGCCCTAACATGACTTATTTGTTTTGCTGAATCCACTGATAGATATCTCTTGGGAAAAAGATAATCAAAACAAGATAAGTCAACTAAATGATACAGATAGCTGAGAGACAGAGTTCCCAGTGGGAACGAGCATTCATATGCTGATTGTCATAAACACCTCATCGATCAGATGGATGTTGGCATAAGGCAAGCACAGTATTGCTGTTGGCCTGTAATTATTTTTTAATTTGTTTAATAAAACACCTAGTCCTTGGTTGATTGTATGGCTTCTCAAAAACTTCGACATTTTCCAACTTTAAATGAAATTATTTATGAAATCAAGTTAGGGAGTTATCCTGCCTGCAATGACTGTTTCTCTCAACCCACTAGAGGTCAGGGCTGCACTGCCAAGGTAGATGGTTAAAAATCAACTGGGAAGACATTTCTTAGGATGTTGCCTGAAGATAAAATTTTGTTAGAAGCTTCTAAAGTTTAGAGACTTTCAAGATGTTATAAGTATTTTTTTCCGTTAATATTAAATAATCCATTATATTTAATACTGGTGAAGCAGGCCTCTTTGGCAGATACACAGTTGATATAAAATTGTATAGCTTGATTTATCAATGACCAAAAAAACCCCACTATAATATGTTTTTTAATCCATATGTAGATATAAATGTCTATTTAATTACTGTTGAAGCTTTGTGATTGCATTTTATACACTGGTTATTTAAATGTCTACTTACAGAAAATCAGAGATAGGCATAAGGGAGATTTTTTTTAGTTCTCTAGAAGGATTAATTCCAGTCATGTAATCTTCTCAGACACATTTTGAAGGGATATATTACAACAGTAATGGTTTGTAAGCCAAAGAATGGGCAAGGTCTTTGACAGAACATTTCATAGCTTGACACAGAGTCCGGGAACTTTGCTTTTTACTTATTGGTTATAAAACTTATTTTCTCTTGTCGTATGAATAAAACTTCATATGATCAATATTTTGTTAACATTATTTTATTCTGCTCTTTATTAGCATCTTTTTTTTTTTTTTGGGTAAAATTTAGGCATGATAAAGCAAAAGGGAGCCACAAGACTTGTGGCAAACCTATACAAAAGGTTAATTATACTGACCACATTAGTACATATCAAAGCCAAGGGAGCTTGATATTCCTTCTGGTGTAAGAAAGGAGACATTCTTTTTCTTACTGTATTGACTTGGAGTCTGAAACAGCTAGCTCCACCTTGTGACAAGAAAAAGAAACCTGAACCTCCTCGAAATTAGTATTAAGACTAGTAGTGACACTATTCCTTTGGCATTGTCTGGTATGACATCATCACCTCAAACATCTCCCTCAAGTGATCAGACTTCAGACATCTGGAATTCACCTGTCAGATTTCTCTGCCTGTGTTACGGATATGTGCCTGCAAGTGAGGATGAGGGGCAGCAGCATCAGCTCCCTGATGTGCATGTAGCATCACCGCAGGGCTGCAGGCCTGCATTTGCAGTAGTTGTGCTCTATGGTATGTTTGGTAGGGCTGCTGCAGGAAAGGAATGATACTACAGAGTGGCTGATCTAGAGGACTTCATGGTGGGATCATGCTCCTAGCTTTACTGGGCCATGCAATGGTATCGTGCCACTGGCTTTGCTGCCATTCCAGCAGCACCAGTAGCCATTTTACTCTACCATAAGCCAGCAAATCCGAGATGAAGGTGACATGTGACACATGGAACTCTGGAGTAGTGAAGCTGCAAAAACACAGGCTGAAGGGACCATGGCATAACCAGAAGACTGAGTGCTACACTGAGTGTGAGAGATTTGGCAGGTCTGCTAGTATTTGTTTTTAACATTTTTCATAGGATGAAAGCTCTCTCCTTCCCTAAGCTTTTAAAAAATGTCAATAGTTTAAAAATTTGTGTATGAAGTTGAGTATTTATCCAGAAAAAACAAGATTCTTTCCGTGATATTTGGCTTCATTATTCTTTTAGAAACCTCGCACTTACAGAACTTGATTAAATTTGAACATCATTAAGTTGTTGCAATGTTTCCGAGCAGTTCTAATTCTAATAGTTGTGGGAGAATGCAATGGGATGAGTTTGCATGTTTGTCCATACCCTGTAGCAAAGGAAATCCTTTTGACTATGTGCTGGGATTTGTCAGCCTTCTGTTGTTATCTTGTCGTAGTTAATTAAAGTTGAGAAAACCAATTTGAACTCTTCACAACACTGTACTGTGGTGCAGAACAAATGTATCTATCTCTGTCAGCATGAAAGGTGATGGATATTGTGACAAGAAAAGGCAGACACCCTTTTTTGTATGTGTTTGTGAGAAACACTGTAAAATTACCTGCAAATTTCTTACAGCTTAAATTTTACAACATTAGAGATACAGTTTGATATACTATAGGTGGAGCTTACTCATTGCAAGTTCCTACAAAGAGGAAACAGCTGCATGATACAGCATTGTCTCTGTCAGACAGTTTGCCATTCCAGTAGACAGGGAGGATGAATAAACAGTGAGGTGATTTGTAGGAGAGTCACTGTCTGGCCTGCCCTACGTCTCAGTATGACTAAATTACCAACTTGAAAACTTATTTAAGTCTTTTAACGCTCACATTTTACTTTTCCCATGGTACTGTCTTTCAGGACACCTAATTTAAGAAGAGTTACTTGTTCAGTGCATCTTTGTCCTATCGCTTATGTTAAAATAAATGGCAAAGTAAATATCAAGCATTGCTACTGTACAGCAGTTGTGCAGAGGGTGTAGCTGATAACCTTATCAATCTCATACACCTTCCTGCATGTCAGAAGGTTTCTGAAACTAATTACTTAGTATTTGGCAAGAGTTGGGGTTGTGAGGCTCTAAAGAGGTAAGAATAGCAGTCTTTTTCTCCATTGGGATGCGTTGGTGGATTATGATGGTCACAGGCCGGATATCCAGGGCCAATTCTCCACAGAATGTTTTAAGGGTAGTCCTCTATATGAGAAGGCTCTTCATTGCTGGTCCTCTCACTTGTAGCACAATGTAGTCTTGCCAATGGGTATTTTTCAGGCCTTAGACCTCTTCTCTCTTTAAGGGGTCATATGTGGCAGAGTTGTTGCTGTTGGCTTTGGCAGGGAATTCTGGGCCTCAATAGCAATTTTCTTCACTGCATTGCCCAGTCCCAGAACCAGGAGTAGGACATGTGTGTTGTGGACCCTCTGGTGACTAGCCATTTTTCTTCACCCAAACCAAGAAGGCAAGTATAAGAAAGCGTCGAAAGTTGTTTGATATGGATATGAGTAACACAAACTCAAAGTGATGTGAGCTTTGGGAATATGAGCATCCAGAGGCAGCACGTTAAGTCACAGCATACTCAATAATTGCCCATATAAGAGCATCTGTAGGTCTGAAGTTATCCACTGTGTGGGGCAGATGAGGATATATGTGACTGTATGACATGCTAGTAAGGCATGTGGGTGACTTCAAAGCTCTTACAGGTACATTCTATGCTCAGGTCTTTGCCTGGTATCTGATATAAGGTTGCTTTGTTTTGGAAGGTGTACACTTTCGATCAACACCCCTAAAATGGCAGTTGGACTTATCTACAGTGACGCTCAGGCACTTAGGGAAAATTTGGGTTATGGTATTTAACACTGATTTTATCCATAGTAAAATTAATAGCTGATCAACGAAACAGCTGAAAGCAAGGCCCTTCCTTTCTTCTCAAGCCTAGAAGAATGCCATTATTTTATCCTGCTCTTTACATTGCTTGAAATTTAAAAATTTTTAATAGGCCTCTGTTTTAAGTTCATTTTTTTTTTGTATAAATATTATAATTTTAACAAAGAAGTAGTTCTGAAAGGAAGTCAGATTAAATATTGCTAAACTGACACAGCATGGAAAAATCACCTGGTGAGAAGGCCAAGTATCCTTATGAAGTAACTTTGTCTTATATATCAACTCATAATTTTGTTTGAGAATATATGTGTCTTTCCAGTTATTGGCAGCCTCTGTTTTTCAGCTTTATGAGCCTCAAGTGTGTCTGTTAAGAAGAACATTGACTCAAGATCATTTTCTTTTTTGTTGCTCTCTAGATAAAATAGAGTCACTGCGTCTTCTTTTTGTGTAGAGAATCCAGAAAACTCTCCTATGGGAATTTGCTTCCTTTTCATTTTGGCTTTTTATTTTCTTTCTTTCATGTGTTATTACTGTTATGTAGTATGCTGTAAATGATAAAACTTAAAACTTATGCTGAAATCAAGACCATTGGGCCTTTTCATACAATTACAAAGCCAATTTATTCCATATGGTAGTGAAAAGTTGGTTTGTAGTTTCTGTTTATGTGTTAAAATAAATGACTTATCAATATTAACACTTGCTCCTGTTTCTAAGGACTTTATCTTATGAAGTAGATTTCAGTCCTGGAGGTAAGAGAACGGCAGTGACTGGCCAGCCCAAGGCCTGTAGCCTTAAGAGAAGTGTAGTGAGTTCACCGATCTTTGTTTAATCTTGTTTGTTTGCTTTGCTAGAAATGCTAATTATTATGTCCAGGGTAAAATGCTGCCTGGGGAATAAAATACTTTTTGACTTTGCAGATCATACAGGTTTGTATATTCCTAGCTCAACTGTGCTTTAGGCATAATGCTAGGCTCATGTTATGACACAGAATCACAGAAACTTAAGGATTGGAAGGGATCTCAAAGGTCATCTAGTTCAACCCTCCTGCCAGAGCAGTACCACCTAGGTCACACAGGAACTCATCCAAGTGGGTTTGAAATGTCTCCAGAGAAAGAGACTCCACAACCCATCTGAGCAGCCTGTCCCAGTGCTTCATCATCCTCACGGTGAAGAAGTTTTTTCCTTGTATTTCTTTGGAACCTCTTATGTTCCAGCTTGTACCCCTTGCCCTTTGTCCTATCATTGGATATCATTGAGAAGAGCCTGATTCCACCCTCCTGACATGTGCCCTTTATGTATTTGTAAACATTAATGAGATCAAGGACTAATTTTTAGTGCTAGTGTTTTGTATTTCAGCTGTGAAGTGACTCTAAATTGCAATTTTGAGATCCTTCTGAATTAGTGTAATTGGTGTAGTTGTTATTTGCTTTAAATGAGAGTTTTACCACCAGTGCAATTTATCTAATGATGTGGGTCATAAATGCTGGATGTCCTTTCTCTTCACTTCATGACATCATCTTTTAACCAACTCCAACATTATTTTCATGTAGACGGCATGTCCAGTTCTGCAAATGCTATGAACAGGCTTAATGATAAAACCTCACTCTTCTTCTCAGCAGAGAATATTCTGAACAGCTAGACAAAAAAAATTGGTTTCTGAAGTTGGTCCAGCTGTAAGTTGGAGAAATTTCTGGCATTGCCTTTTGCTATTTCTGTCTGAAACTAATGTCTTCCACAATAACTAAGTTTTTCAGATAGCTACCTCTTTCAATTGCAGCATTTGCTGCATAAAATATGAAAAGTATACAACATTTCATGACAATAAATGAGTGAGAAAGCATTGAAAGAAGTAAAGAGAAATGCCTCAGTTGGAGTTTATCCATGTGTTAGGATTGCCATCCTGGACTTCACAGACTTACAAAGAGTGGTCAGAGTATGGGGCATCTATGTTTTTGCATCTTTAGATTCAGGGTTGTTTTTAACATTTTGCTGAAAATTTAGTTCAGTGCCGATTGACCCATATTAGATAATGCTCAAATAACATCTCAGTTCCCTTATCACTCACCGTCCTAGATATTGTAGGAAGACTTCTGACAGGGCAAACAGGAAGATGTGAAAAGACATGCTTTTGTGGCGAAGTTACAAGAAATACAGAGTTATTCACTAGCCATAGAACTTCATATGTTGTAAATTCCTAATCCTCCTATACTTTCCTGTCCTACTGTGTTGAGTCACCCTTGACTGGCCATGAGATGCTCACCAAGCTGCTCTATCACTCCCTCTCCATCAACAGGACAGAGGGAGAAAATGCAATTGTAAAGCTTGTAGGTTGAGGTAATTGCAAGGAAGATCGCCTATCATTTACTGTCATGAACAAACCAGACTCAACTTGGAGAAATTAATTTAATTTATAGCCAATTAAGCAGAATAGGATAGTTAGAAATAAGAATGAATCTGTCCCCTGCCTTCCATTATCCCCAGGCTCAATGTCACACACAACTTCCCTAATGGGCTGCATGGGCAGGGCCTCACCATGGGCTGCAGGGGAACCTCTGCTCTGGGGCTGATGCACCTCATCCCCTCCTTCCTCAGTGACCTTGCTATCTGTGGAGTTGTTGCTCTCAGATTTTCTTAGTCATCTCTCCCAGCAACTGCTGGGCAGCATCTTTTACCTTTTCTTAAATACATTATCACAGAGGTGCTACCAACATGACTGATGGGCTCAGATTTGGCCAGTGGTGTCTCCATCTTGGAGCTGCCTGGAACTGGCTCTGTCTGACATAGGGGCAGCTTCTTACTTTCCCAAAGTTAGGGATCTAGTAGGCAATCTGGACACTCACAAATCCATAGGTCCTGATGAGATGCACCGAAGAGTGCTGAGGGAAGTGGCTGATGTTTTTGCTAAGCCACTCTCCATCAGTTTTGAATAATGGTGAAGCAGAGGCGAGTGCCTGAGGACTGAAGGCCGATGTCATTCCAGTCTTCAAAAAGGGCAAGAAGGATGAATCAGGAAACTACAGGCCAGTCAGCCTCACCTCCATCCCTGGAAAGGTGATGGAACAGCTCATCCTGAATGATATCTCTAAATACATGAAGTAAAAGATGGTTATCAGGAAGACTTAATATGGATTCACCAAGGGGAACTCCTGCTTGACCAACCTGATAACCTTCTACAAGGGTATAACTGGCTGATTAGATAAGAGAGGGCAGCAGATGTCATCTACCTTGACATCAGGAAGGCTTTTGACACTGTCTCCCATAACATCCTCATCAGAAAGCCCAGGCAATGTGGCTTGGACAAGTGGACAGTGAGGTGGATTGAGAACTGGCTGAATGACAGAACCTAGAGAGTGGTGATCAATGAAGCAGATCCAAGTTGTGGGCCTGTGGCCAATGGGGTTCTACAGGAGCTGGTTCTGGGGCCAGTCTTGTTCAACATCTTCATCAATGACCTGGAACAGGGGACAGAGTGTACCCTCAGCAAGTTGGCTGATGACACTAAACTGGGAGGACTGGCTGATTCCCCAGAAGGCTGTGCTGCCATTCAGTGGGATCTTGATCGGCTTGAGAGTTGGTCAGACAGGAACCTCATGAGGTTCAACAAGGACAAGTGCAGAGTCCTACGTCTGGGAAGGAGCAACCCCATGCACTAGAATAGACGGGGGGTTGACCTGCTGGAGAGCAGCTCTGCAGAGAGTCCTGGGAGTCCTAATTGATAGTAAACTAAACATGAGTCAGCAATGTGCCCTTATTGACCAAGAAGACCAATGACATCCTGCGATTCATCAAGAAGAGTGTGGCCAGCAGGTGGAGGGAGGTTCTGCTCCCTCTCTGCTCTTCCCTGATGAGGCCTTATCTGGAGTCTTGTGTCCAGTTCTGGGCTCCTCAGCTCAAGAGGTAACTTCTGGAGAGAGTCCAGTGCAGGGCCACCTAGATGATCAGGGGACTGGAGCATCTTCCTTATGAGGAAAGGCTATGGGAACTGGGGATGTTTAACCTGCAGAAGAGAGGGCTGCCCTCAGCCTTCCTGTCAACACATATAAATATTTAAAGGGTGGGTGTGGAGAGAATCAAGTGAGTCTTTTTCCTGTGGTGCCCAGTGAGAGGACGAGGGATAATGGGTACAAGCTGGAACATGGGAAGTTCCACTTGAATACATGGAAAATATACTTATTAGGAGGGTGAGGAATTCTACAGGGCTGCCCTGGCACAGGCTGCTCAGCTAGGGTGTGGAGGCTCCTCCTCTAGAGATTTTCAAAATCTGGCTGAATATGTTCCTCTGTGATTTGATCGAGGTGAACCTGCTTAGGGGGACTTGGACTGGATGATCTCTAGAGATCCCTTCCAACCCTGACCATTCTGTGATTCTGTGATTCTCACAGAAGCCACCCCTGCAGCCCCTCTGCTACCAATGCCTTGCCACATAAATCCAATACACCTACTTTGGATGTGGATTGGGTTTATCTGCAGGAACCTGCACAACCCACAACTTAAATATTTGCAAGAAATTAGTTTTATTATTTACATGTATGACTCCAGCCCAGTAGAATTTTGTGCTTTTGTCAAGGCTTTGCTATATCATTGGAAGAAGTTATTTTCTAGTAGACAACAAATGGTCAACAAATGACTACATAGTCTGAGATCTTGTTACTTTTGTAGAAGTGCTGAAGACTCATGACTGGATAGAATGTAAGGGGAGCTGTTCTTTGAAGTATCAGGAAATGCTTCAATACACTCAGGAGATAGATACAATTTCAGTTTTGTCTTCAGAGCAGCATTGATTAGCCTGCAATGAGTAATGCATGAGAGTGAACACACAGTAAAGAAAACATTAAACAGTCGGTCATTGGCACATTGGTGGTCTATGTGTGGAGTGAGTGACAAAGGTTTTGATAGAAAGTTAATGGTGACACGATCTGGTAATCAGAAAATGTATTGTAGCTGAGAACATCTTCACTGCCACGCTTACTGAGGGTTTTACCTCAAAGTGTTCCTCTAGTGTGTTTTCTTTCCAGATTTCCTCACACTTTCATTAATGTGATTCTTCATTCCTTTTATCAGCATTGATTACTAGAGTCAGGAAAAATTACCCATGTGACTCTATGGGGAAAAGTTTTTTAGCTAACATTATTATTATAATTCTTTCGCTGTCTGGTGTTCCTCAGGTTAATTTTTCCTTTTGTCCCTTTTGTTCAGTGTTACATTTTGTTCCTCACATAGGTTGTCCACCTAGTCCTGACATACCTAGTCCTGTGTAACAAAAGTGTGGCATAGATAAATAACCTTAAGGTATTTTATTTTTTATGTCTGGGCAGTACTGAAATACAAGGTAAAACACATGTGATTACTGCAACTGATTGATGGCAAATAAATATATGATTAAGCTGAATTGACCAGTAAGCCTTGCCTCGTAATTTTATTTGTTCTAATTATCCAAAGAAAAACATGAATGCAGTGGAACATGCTCCTAGTAAAAATTGTTTAGTATTTCCAGCTGTTATTTAAGAAAAAAAACCCCACTCTTTCCAGCCAATCCTTCTTTAGGAAAAAGAACAACCTTTATAAATGGGGAAAAAGTTAGCCAAGCACTTAAATGGAAAACTCAAAATAGCATGAAAGAATGAGAGAGGTTTCAGTAAAAATCAGGTTATGTCGTTCTCTCCTTATATGTCTGATTTACTGTTGATAGATTTTCCTTTTATGCACCCCCCAAAATAGCACAGTGCAAATAACATGTGTCTTGCAGAGCAGCTACAGTAGATATACTTTGGACAGATAAATGATTAAACCACATATCTTGGAATATGATCTAGCTAGGATTTCCAACTGGAATTATTTTGCAAACCCAGCAAGAGGTGGCCTAAATGGTTTAGGATTCTTTTTCACCACTACTTTTTCTTTTGTTCCTTCTTGTTTTAGAATGAAATACAATAACATTGATGATTTGTGCTACTTTCGTTGGTTATGGGTTTTGGGTGTTTTTTTCAGTTTATTTTTTCTCTTGTACTCCTTTCTAAGTTTTAGAATCTCTTCACTGGGAAAATAGTAAAACAGCAAAAGAGAAAAGAAGAAGAATATATGTGGGGGGAAACTTCTGAACTTTATTAACTCATTTGTATTCAGTGACAAAAAGAGGAAAAGGTATTTCCAGTCATTGATTTTCGCGGCTTCTGAATACCTTTCAGTAGAGAGGATGTATGAGAAAATGGGTTTAAACAATTTCTCATGATATGACAAGGAAAAAAAGAGGTATTTCTAATTAGTCAAATGGATAGAAGATCTGTGTAACTCTTAGAAATGGTGATCTTCATACAAACTCTGGCTCAGCATGACTCTTATGAGGAACACAGAAAATATTGTTAAAAGAATATCCCTATATAACACCAAATTGGGAGGACTTTCTGATTCATCGGACGGCTGTGCTGCCACTCAGTAGGATCTCGACTGGCTTGAGAGTTGAGCAGAGATGAACCTCATGAGTTTCAACAAGGACAAGTGCAGAGTCCTGCACCTGGGGAGGAACAACCCCATGCACCAGAACAGGCTGGGGATTGCCCTGCTGAAGAGCAGCTCTGCAGAGAGAGAACTGGGAGTCCTGGTTGACTATGAACTAAACATGAGCCAGCAATGTGCCTTTGTGGCCAAGAAGGCCAATGCCATTCTCGGATACGTTAAGAAGAGCGTGGCCAGCAGGTGGATGGAGGTTCAGCTCCCTCTCTGCTCTTCTCTGGTGAGGTCTCATCTGGGGCCCTGTGTCCAATTCTGGGCTCCCCAGCTCAAGAGAGATAACTTCTCGATAGTGTCCAGTGCAGGGCCACCAAGATGATCAGGGGACTGGAACATCTTCTTTATGAGGAAAGGCTGCAGGAACTGGGGCTGTTTAATCTAGAGAAGAGGAGATTGCATGGGGATCTCATTAATATTTACAAGTATATAAATGGTGGATGTCAAGAGGTTGGGGTATCACTTTTCCCTATTGAATCTAGCAACAGGACAAGGGGTAATGGGATGAAGCTGGAACACAAAAAGTTCCATTTAAACATAATAAAAAACTATTTCCCTGTTCACTTGAGGGAGCCCTGGTACAGGCTGTCCAGGAAGGATGTGAAGTCTCCTTCCTTGGAGGTCTTCAGGACCCACCTGGACATGTTCTTATGCCACCTGATCTAGGTGAACCTGCTTCTGCAGTGCGACTGGACTAGATGATCTATAAAGATCCCTTCCAACCCCTAACATTCTATGACTCTATGATATACTTACATTTTCCTGCTCTTGTCTTTAAAGCACATGCTAGGTGCTATTGTTGGAATCAAATGAAGCTGCTTTTGTAGACGCAGATATAGTTCCTATGTTCTTGGTTTCCCACACTTTTAGAGTATTGTATGTGTTAATTCCTGCTTTAGAGTTTTCTTTGCAAATCCATGCAGATCGCTTTACAAATGAATCTGTTTGTTTCAGATTTCCAGTTTGAGAGTAGGATCTTTCAGAGCCCAGTGACATACATCTCCCAGAGAGAGACTGTGTAGCAGTCAATACTGTCAATGAACTCTCTGTATCTCTGACTCACATTTATCTGTGTCTTACATGTTTCCTGCTGGTTCACTGTATGGCTTTTCGTGTTTTATTGTTTCATTGTTGGGGAAATTGTTTTGTCTGCAGGCCAAAATTTTCTGTTTCTATGTATTACATATGATGAAGAAACTTGATGTGAAAACTGGGAAAAACATCCATGGCATGATCACAATAAAGTCTTTTTTTTTTAATTAAACAAAACATCCATGTAAAAATGAAGATAACTCTGTAAATTAGCCTTCTTGTCATTGACAAGGCACGTGTTATTGTAGCATCTGAAAGCAAGTAACCAGGGAAGTCAGTCTGCAGGTTTGGACTCCCATGCTCATCACACTGATTTACATGGAACAAATTAAGCTGTTAGATCTGTACTTGTAACTCTCCAACTCCTGTATTTCCAAAGCTACCTTTAATAAATTTACCAACTGAAAACCTGGGTAGCAAACTAGGTGTTACTGAGATGAAGAAATTTATATAACAAATGTGAGTTGTACTCAGAAATATTTGTGGCAGGTAAGTGTTAACATTTCTGATTGTTTTAAGCTCACTGGAATGGATAGAATGTTTTAGAAACCTGGAGATGCTCAGTTTACTGTGTTGCCTGCATTAGACTGTGTGTTTAACAGATTTGCACATGTGCAGCTGGCAGCTGTCTAGGATTTCTGGACACACAACAGTCAGTAGGTCATTTCTTGGAGCAGTAGGATGGCAGGGTATTGTGTAACACTGAAAGCAAAGACTGAGAAGTAGCCTGAATGTTCACAAACAATCTCTTTCTCCTTTGAGTCATAGCCCCAGAGGTTAAGATGTTAGATATGTTGCTTTAGTTCAGTCTGGGGAAATATGCAGCTGTTTCTCATGAGTGATTCCTAGTAATTCTTTAACAATATTTGATTTTTTGTGCCACAGTGATTCAGTTATGAAAGAAGCTTAGCAATATTCATTGGCACCCTCATCCCTTTTCTGTGTTTACTAGGATGAAGTCATTGACATATGGGAACATTTATATGACTGTGTCAGACAAGCTAGACTGAAAGCAACAGACAGATGTCCAATGAGATAAATATGCAAATCTTAAATGTAAATGTAATTGTAAATAATTAAGCAATTGGATTAATGACCAGCAGAATAACAACTGTATTAAAAAAAGACTGGAATCTGATCTCACTCCTTCTAGGAGAGGTTTTGTGAATCACATTATTATCCCAAAGACAAGCATATTTCTGTCTTAGTATAATTCCTGATAGTTAGCACATTCATTGTTATTATCATGCAATGCATGAATGTATTTTTTCATGCCTAAATGGAAACATCTAGACAGGTTTTTTTTTTTTTTGAAGATTAATTATTCACATTTGCTTTCATTTGGATATATCATCAGGTAGATCCCAGTAACAGGTGTTTGACTCATTTTCAGGAAATTTAAAATACCAACAATTGACCTAAAGATGTCTGATCAAAGTAACAAAGATAAAATTCTACTCTTCTTTTGTGTTTGTTTTCATCATTGGTAACTGCATGAAGATACACAAGGCTCGATTTTGAACCACTGAAGATTGTAGGGTTTTGCCACTGACTGGGGCACAGCTGAGTTGATCAGATTTAATATGAAATGCATTTAAATGAATTTAAATACAGCAGAAGAGTTTAATTTATGTCTAGAAGACAGTCTAGCCTGAGGTATTTTTTTAAATCTGCTCTACAGCCACTGGGGAGAAGCAATCTGAGGTCATGATCAGAAGCCCACTATAAACTAGCATATCTCTGAGCTGCTGCTCCATTTCTGTCATTGCTCCTCGGTGTCTCTTTTTGCAACTGCTGGAATGAGCAAGGTTAGGGTTCAGCATGCTACTTGTCTCTTTGGAGGGATGCAAGAGCACAGGCAATGTGGAAACAGCTCTTTTAGTGGCAGTTCAGGTTTCTGTTGTGTAAAAGTGTCCATTTAACCAGACTTAACAATGTGTGGAATGAACCATACTACCTGTAGACAGAGTTTGCACAACTGGTTTACTTAGTTATCCAGGGAAATAGAGTTAAATAGAATGAATCCTGGTTATAGTGTATTAAAGACTTGTGGTCAACAAAAATAAAAGTTATTAAGTATCTATGTGACAGGCTATGTGATAGTGTGGTATAATATGTCTTTTCTGCATTTCATAGAATCACAGAATGATAGAATGGTAAGGGTTGGAAGGAACCTTTAGAAATCTAGTCCAACTCCTCTGCAGTAGCAGGTTCACCTACATCAGGTCGCACAGGAATGTGTGTGAGTGGGTCTTGAGGACCTCCAGAGAAGGAGGCTCCACACCCTCCCTGGGCAGCTTGTGCCAAGGCTCCCTTATGTGAACAGGGAAATAGTTTTTCCTTATGTTTAAATGGAACTTTTTGTGTTCCAGCTTCATCCCATTACTCCTTGTCCCGTTGCTAGACACAATAAGAAAAAGTGATACCCCAACTTCCT
>WBNH01004196.1:33894-44193 GCA_013401255.1 Urocolius indicus | reverse complement strand
TAGGCTAAACAGCCCCAGTTCCATTTGACTGGGGTGTGCATGGTGGTCTCCACCTGGGATTGGTATAGGCAAGTCATGGCACCTGGAGAGTCCTACGGCCAGCTGGAAGCCCAGACACATGCCTGACTGCAACTTCTTTAAAGGACTGAATTTTTTTCTTTCCAAGGACTGTTTGCTACAGAGTACGTAAACAGTGCTGGAAGGATGGACTGAAAAGTCTTCTGAATTCAAAACATTCTCCTTTTCCAAGCTCTCCTTTCAACCCACTTAATGCAGGATCACTGGTTACTTGAAAAGAAAAATATTGCCTCTGATAACACTGGGGCGCAGGTGATTAGACTGAGCTGTCTTTAATCTTGTTCTTTTGTTACTGTCCTCTGAGGCTTGGCCTTTTTCTTGTTTGAATTTTTTTGTTTATTCCTTCTGGGGAATTCAGCTGGACTGTGTTAGCAACCAGCCCAAAGAAGATAGAGGCTAATTGCTGTAATTATGGTTGTAGGGCCAAACTGGAAGATACACAACCTGAGGCCACTTCAGGAACAAAAGATACAGAAACATTTAGTGTCCAGAATTACCACAAGTTTGGTAAATCCTCTGTTTGCAACGTTTCTAGGTTCTGAGATAGAAAATCAGCGTTCCCTTGGAACTTGTGCAAACCTACAGTCTTAGATTATGTTCCGTTTAGTTTGTGATTCCCACCAGAGTAAGTGATGGTGGGTTTGGGTATCCACAGAAGCAGAACTATTGGCATCTCAAGAACTTCCAGGCCCAACAGATCAGACCCTAAATAAAGGGTTAGGTAGCTGCTGAGGAGGTTCCTTATTTAATCTAAATCTCAGTTTAGGCCCCTAAAGTTTGTCCAAGTCTTTGAGAGTGAGAGTGCATTTAATAGTATAAATCTCCAGCAGTATTTTGATTGGCAATAGACTCAGTTGTTGGTGCTGGGGGAATTTGTGTCAGTTCACAAGGTAAAGATGAGTGAGACAGTGTTTGGCAGCAGAATCAGAAATGTATTGTAGTGGCAGGAGTTTTGCACGAACACAGAGGAATGACTGCAGGGGACCACTAATATACTATGCTCTCCTGGACTCCTTTTTGACAGTGTCAACAAGGCATTTGTTGACAGTTTTCAAAGTAGAGCTACTGTAAGAGAATGATTAAACAGGTGATTTTGAATGTTTTACATGAAGTCAATATATCACTGTAGCCCATGGCAGTAATACCTTAAACATGAAAAATGGCCTGTGGCCATTGATGAAGGAGCCAATTTCTGTGCTTTGCTACATCACATTGGGAAAAATAGAAATGATTGATTTAAGCATCCAGCACAAACATGCGCTTACCAGCTCTCCAGTTGGAGATTTCCAGTCTTGGAAGAGACATTGCCTTGCCTAGATGAAATCTTTGGATTCTGCTGCCAGGTTTTTTGCCAGAATCATTAAACTGGGTGAAAGAACAGCACTGTCATTTGTCTTCTGTTTGATAGCTGGTGGGCATAAATCCAGAGCAGCGTGAACACATGATGAAGACTTCTCTCTCCATCTGAAAAAAAAAAATGTAAATGTTTTTCTTGAGTTTCAATAGCATGTGTACAAGACCCAGAGCTTTATGCTGTCTAATGCCCTCAGCCAAGAGTGAGAAAGAAAGCTTGCATGGCACAGAGGCTGCTAATTAAGCACTTCTTACCTATCACTGAAGGTTACTGCTGGAAACATGTTGTATGGCAATAGAGTATAACAAAGTACTGGAACTTCAATTCCATTTCCCAAGAACAACTGTTCTGTGATTTACAAGGGAAAGGAATATGATTTACTATTACTAAGCATCATAGTTACCCATGTGTTTATATTTTCCAGGCAATATTTAACAGTTAACTAATGGGCACATCCTGATAATACTGTCTGGATGCTGGATGTGTGGATGTGCTGTGGGATTTGATGCAGTTGTGTGAATAAGGGCGAGTTGCTGATATGAGAAGGCAGCTCAGTGTCATCTGGCCTGGCACAGCTTCAGTCAAGCAACCTCCTCCCAGCACTTCTGTGTGAACCTTTTGGCCCATCTACACAAGAAGGCACCCCATCCTCTCAAGCTAGTCAAAGTAGAGGATCCACCAGTGCCATTAGTAATTTGTACTAGCAGTGAGTCATTGTTTGCTTTTGAACTGTGCCTTATGTCTATTTTAACTTGTCTGGATTTAGCTTGCAGCTATTTGTCTTTTGCCAGTGATTTAAAGCACTCAGTAAGTCCCTCTAGTAAAATACAGTAAGATGACTTGGGCTTTTTGCTAAGCCAAACAGATGGACCTTTTAAGTTGCACACCATTAGACATTTCTGTCAGCCCTTAAATTGTTTTCTGTGGTTCTTTTCTGCTCTCTCTCAATTTTTTCCAGTGCCTCCAATTGGCCAAATATAGAGTAAAAATCAGATCCTAGCAGCACTGAAGGACTATCACAGAACTGGACCAGACCCAGTACGTCATGATCGGGTGCCCAGCTTCCCCTCTTCCCACAGCTGCAGCCCTGCCATCTCTCCCAGGAGGGGTCTATGCTTTCTGCTTTGACACTGTACTTCAATGGTGGCTGTTTTGCACGCCCACATATGCAGCAGCCTCGATTATTTTCAGCAATTTGACTTCTGACTCATTGCTGAGTTCAGTGACAATCCATTGCTGACTTCAGTGCCCCTGCCCAGCGGTGCCCAGGTGGCCCAGCACAGCAGACCTGAGCCCGTCTGGCCTGTGGGCTGGCACAGCTGGCACTGGCACAGCTGGCGCTGGGACAGCTGGTACCTGGCAGTGGTAGTAAGCAACCTCACAGAGCTGCCCTTTCTCCAACACCTGAAAGATTTGAGAGTGACTCATCCAGTGACTGTTTAAGGTGCAGTAAGTAAACAGGCTCTAGGATAGGTGTCTGGGTGTGGGGAGACCCTGCCCACATCAGTCTCTCCTCAAGGACAGAAATGGTGCACCACAGAGAAAAGATGCTGGTCTTGGTCACATAAGATGGAAAGGCTTCTGCTCCCACTGTTCTTTGCCACATAAAGCCTCATGGCAAGGATATGTTTTGAAAGCAGTAGTTTGAGCATCTCCGAGAGCACCTGTTGACATTGAATGAAGCATCCAAGCCCTGAAGAGCCATGGGATGTGGATATGCCCACCCTGAGATGCCCAAAGCTTCCCATAGGGCCCTGCTTCTGGATGGGCCCTGTGCTTCTGTTCCTTCTCCCTGCACAGGAATGAGTCTCTCTCAGCCCTTTTGGCCATCTAGGTTTTGAAAGACATTTGTCTTGGAGAGAATGTTGCAGTGCATTTACAGCCCAAGGTCCCATGATACACCACAGAGCAGGCACAGCTACTTTGCTGTTACCCTTGCACTGTGAACAGTTTGAATTCAGTGCTTTGACTGTAATTTGAAATGAACAGATCAATAATGTCACCTAAATTAGCCTGAGGTAATTTGTGGTGGAATTTTTCACTTGAAAAAACAAAAAACAAAATAAAACTGCTTTTAATAGTGAAGTCTTTGCAAATAAAAGGCCATGCTGGAGCATTTTGAATGCGATTACGGTGACTCACATTTTTAATGGCTTTTTTTTTTTTTTTTATCTCAAAAATGGCTTTTTTCCAGACAAAGTCCTACAAGGCCTCATATAACAAACAAGGGTTACTGCACTTTTCCACACATAACATGAAAAATATCCTCGAGTGGAGCGAAGTGCAGCCCATCTGCTGTAGCTTGGCCCGGTGTGCGGCGCAGCTCCCTGACCATTACACATGGCTCTTGGTAAAGCAAAACACCTGCTTCCTGCACGAGGGCCCGCCTCGAGGCTCCCCAGCACTCCGACAAGGAGGAGGAGGAGGAGGAAAGCCATCCAAACCGCTGATGGGGAATGACAGCCTTGGCATTCCCTTTTGCTGCATTTGTTCTTATGCCATTTGTTGTTCGCTCAAGTGTTCCGTGGACTTTTGTCTCCTTTTCCATCCAGACTAGAAAAAGGCAGGTTGCGCCAGAGATAATCAGACTCTTACTATCCTGCTTATTGCACTCCCCTGCTCTCCAGCTGCAGCCAGCAAAGTCTTCATTTGGGAACCCAAAAGGGCACCCTTGAAAGGGAAGGAAGTCTCAGAGCAATTTTGCCAAGGAGAGGTCTGAACATCAGCCCCCTCCTACCCGAGTCTGATGCTGCAGATGCTCAGCTGAGCTGAGCCATTCGTGAATCCGACTTAGGTCAAACAAGTACACGCATTTCTGAAGTATCGTCCCAGAAATGTACTTCTCAGGCACTTTACCTAGACACTGAGAGTGCAGATGAACCATGATTTTGCAAAGCTTGTGCTCAGTAAGAAATGGCATTTCCCCTAGCTGCTTGCCATCTCTGCAAGCTGACCACACTGAAGCAAATGCCATTACGCACTGCACGATGAGCACCCTTGTGTTGCCTTTACTGTCAATGAAGGGACACCACTAATCTCACTGTCACTGATCAAAGCAGTCTCATTGGGAACGTGCCCTGCAACCCTGGGCTAAGAAGGTGGGCATAGCTTCAAAGGGCACAACAGTTTACAAAACAGATGGCTTTCTCTGGCATAAGCGAGTTCAGGATACTCACTGCCCCAGGGCACCTCTTAGTAGTCAAAACATTAATCTGAATTTTAAAAGTTTGAATTGAAATCCTTTCCCAGTCTGAACTGGAGACCAATAGCTACATCTTCAGGAACTAAAAGAACTGGTCTATTGGGGCATCAGCCTTGACCCTGCTACTGCAATCTGGAGGGTGCTATGGTGGCACTTCATATGGCCATCAGGACAGGAAGCTTCTTTACTCCTACATTGAAAAGCAAAGCAAAGAAATTCAGTAATATTGTTTTCCTAAGAAATAAATAGTTTTCACTACCTTTTTCTCTGAAAAAGTTACATCACATTGTTAAATCAACTGATTACAAATAACCACCAGTGGTACTCTGAGGCAAACACCTCATAGGAAAAAAATGTCAGCTCAGATGGTAGAAATACGGCAGAGCTTTATGATCAGCTCAAAATGGTGTCTTACAACTTAGAATGGAGAAGTGCTGCCAGTTGTGCTCAAGACCAGGACATTTGTCTTCTTGAAATACTGTTATTTGAAAAAAACAAGATCTGTCTGGTTAACTCGGTACTTGTGTGGCATAGATTAGTATCTTCACTGGTACCAACCCTATCATGTGTTCGTCAGCATGCAACATGCTGTGCCCATTGATACTGAGTGCACCTTGGTTTAAATTTATTTTTTAGAGACCGATGTTGTGCAACGTCCAGTAAGTATCAATAGAACTGGGGAAAATATTTATTTGCTACTCATAAATAAGTCTTCTAATGCAAAATAAAATCACAGCTTTAAATGTGTTGTCATTAAGCATTGGCCAAACCAAAATCATAGCTTAAAAATGTATTGTGTCCGGCTGGCCAAAACTTGAGCCTCTGTTAATTTGCTTCGTTATGCTAAATATGGTAGCTTTAAACATACCAAGATTCGGGCAGAACTAGGATGCAGTTATGCAACACAGGAAAGCAGTGGTTAAGATGATCTCAGCATCAACCTACAAAAATACAGTTGTGCTAAAAAAATTGCAGGAGCAGTCCTAACTCTATTTCAGCAGATCTTTATGCTCATCTATTGCAGAAGCCACAGTGGATACCTGTGTTTTTGTCCCTGTGCTTTCTCTCAGCTGCTTAAACCCAACAGTCAAACTGCTGGAGTGGGCTGGGAGGCAGAAGGGAGGCATTCAGGCCCTTGCTTTGAGTTTGTCCCAGATTGTGTCCCAACACAGGTAAGAGACAATCCTGAGTTCTCATATGCTCATGGGTATGGAAATGTTTTGGTTCCTTTTTTCAAAGAATCAATTTCAGGTGAAGTAAGTATAGCCACAAAACCTGGCCTCCTCCTTTCTGGAGCAACCACTCCTGCTCACTTTTTCTTATTCTCTCCATTTGCCTTTCACAGCATGACTTTGGGGTACTTCTGTGCTTCCTGTGGTGGAAAAGCCATCAGAGCTGTCAGCAGTTGGAACACCACTTTGACTCCTCTGCACATGTTTCTGTTTGGCATCTTCTGCTTACAGTCGCATCCTGAGCCTTTTTGCATCAGCTCCATATGCAGAGTTCTTTGGGTGCTCAGCAGCATATGAATAGGGCACATGGCCGTGACTGTAGTACAAGTAATTCACCAATATAAAAGGCAACATGAACACACGAATAAATAGGCTTATGTGCACAATAAAAAATGTGTCTGGAATTACAAAGTTGCCAGCAAGCTCTGATAGAAGCGAGCTCTGGAACAAGACTCCAACAAGCTTTACAGTAGAAACAGCAGGAGCAAGAAACCCAACTAGTCTTAAGATGAAGCCTGCAAAATGTATCATCTGTTTGTCTGCAACAGCACAGGAGCCTCTGATGTGGAGATCTATCCCCATCATGCTCCACAATTTGATGTAGCTATTACATGCAATTTTGTCTTCCTGAAGCTATAAAGCCACAATGTGAGTTTCTGTGCATATCAGAAAGCACCTCCTTTCTGTATAGCAAAGCTGTGGAGAAGAGAAAAAACACTTGTGTTTGAGCTGAGGCTGTGTAGTAGCTGAGATATTCCAGGAGCAATATTTATACTGGAAAAGCCAACCCAGCCTACTGCAACAGTGGTAGTAAGGGCTTCAGCAGCATCTGAGGTGGTGTCCAGGAGACAAAAAGAGCAGAGTACAATAATATAAAACTGCTGGTTTTCATTACTAGCACCACTGCATCTAGTATGCTCCGTTCATGAATATTAAACACCTGGTGGAAGATGGAAACCTGATGCAGCAATTTGTCATTGACTCTAAAGGGTACAGACAGTGCATGAGGCAGATAGTTTGTGTCATCACAAATAAACAAAAGAATGGTCTCACTTCTCCAAAGCAGCATTTCTCCATGCTTTTTAATGCAAAGATACTTGCACTTTTTGGAGGGCTAAGCTACAGATTGCTCATGCAGTGATCTTCATAAATAACCAACTAAAAGTAATTCTGCCCTTTGGAAGTTGTGTGTGTGTGTGTGTGTGTGAGTAGTAGTGGGATGGGGGAGATAGTGGGATGAATTGTTTTGGTTTAGAGTGATCAAACAAACCATTCCCTGAAGTCTTTCAGACTATGAGTGGTCCCCAGAGCACAGGTTGAGAACTACTCTCCCATGAACACAATAACACCTGAGGGCAAAACTACACTGTTCCCTAAAGCTGCTGGATTCTCGAACCATCACTTGGACAGCAGGGGGTTGTCAGACCTCTCCATTGTTTTTCGGAGCTGTAACTTACAGTAGAATACAAAATAGCATTTTGATTGTCGTCATAGCGAAGGAAATGTTCAAACCCCGATGCAAATGTCACCCACACTCTTCTTACACAAGCACGTGGTAAGCCAGAGATAGAAGGTCTCCTGAATATTCCCACAGACCAGAGCATAAAGTCAGAGCTGATTCATTCAGTGCCTTGTATGCTCTAACTGATGACAGTGATGATCAAAACATGTAAGAAATGAGGAGTGTAGAAGGAAGGTTACATCAGCAGTCAGCAGTGTAAGAGCATCCCAAGGAAGAAAGGTGGGTGGGCTCTAGAAGATATGGAAAATAAACATACAAACTCCTGAAAGAATACAGGTTTCCTAATGGTTTTCTTTCATTTCCTGGGTTGAGGACTAGCCATTTAAGAGTCTGGAAGCATTTTCTCAGTGAATGACAGGTGCTTCACAAATGAGACGTAAAATGATAGTCTGAATAGAATTGGTACTTCATCACCCCTCAGATTTCCTTTTGAATACTAATAAAATGTAAATACTGAGAAGTCTCCTTTCAACACCTACAATGGTCCTGCTTTTCTGTTCCTTTTAAGGAGCATTTGCGAAAGATACTTTTTTTCCCTTTGCCAGTAGGAAAGCAATAAAATTACAGTCGTCTGAAAAATACTGCCGTTGAGTCTGGAAAGGGATAATGCAGAAGTCTGTCAAAGTAAAAAAAAAGAAAAGGAAAAAAGAATTTTTGTTAGAGTCTGTGTAAGATAACTGAATTCCTCTGAGTGAGTAGCGCAGTTATCATCTTGAATGTCAAAATTTCCAATGTTAACCTTCATCAAGTCTCCAAAAAAAGTCCACCATCAACACTCACATGGTTCAGAGTCTACAGAGCAAAACCAATAAGAAAACCAGTAGGTGTAATAGTCAATACTCTTCTCTCTCCCTAGCACTTTCTTTATGTAAGGGTATGTGCATGTGTGTGTGTGTCTGTGTGTGTGTGTGTAAAACACACGAATCTAGCAAAGAGCGGGACTTGTTTGTTTCTGCTCTTATCATGCACTGATGGCTGAAAAATATATCATTATGAAAAATAAAGAAGTCTTTCTTCTCCTCTATCATCCCCCTAGAGGAAGAATTTTCTTTTCCCTACCCAAATCATCACTTAAAACACTTTAGGACTAAACATGACTAAACCTAAACATTTCCATTTGGAGCAGACACTTTCCAGCAGGTTTGGGTGGTCAGCTGTGGAGACCATTTGGCTTCTATGAAGTTTTTGTGCAAAGAAAAAGTGGATTGTTATAAGTGATTTTTTTTTCAAAGATTACTTTCTTGATAATGTTATACAATAAACCTCTAATAGCTGGTTTATAGGCCAGCACCACAAGAGAAACAGTGAACAAATTGGCCTGGCCAAGGAAAGCTTTCCTAAGATAATTAAAAACACCTTGTGCCTGCACTGTGAGAAAGAAGACAGCTTTCAAAATGTTTATCTTTGAGCTAAAATACAGGTCCCAAGCCTGAGTTTGAAAAGCAGCTGAAAAACAGTTGGCCCCAGTAAGGAGCTGATGCATAGCCAGGGATGAGTGGGCCAGACCATGAGCACCGTGAAGGAAGGGCTGGGGCCAGCGGGTCATCCAGGACAGTCTGAGGAGGTGGGCAGGGAACTCCTTCCTCTCATTTCTCTTTAGCTTCATGTCTTAGAGAGGTGTGTTCCCCTGATCTCAGAGGCCACCACCAGCTCTCTCACAGTATCTCCTCACATGAGGCTTCCTGTTAAGCCACCCCAGAACATTTAGCCTCTCAGTTTGTTTCTCCCTTTTGGTGGCCAAGAAGGCCAATGGCATCCTGGGGTGCATTAAGAAGCGTGTAGTTGGTAGGTTAAAGCAAGTTCTCCTCGTCTTCTACTCTGCCCTGGTAAGGCCACATCGGGAGTACTGTGTCCAGTTCTAGGCTCCTCAGTTCAAGAATGATAGATAACTTCTGGAGAGAGTCCAGCATAAGACTACCAAGACGATCAGGGAACTGAAGCATCTCTCTTATGAAGAAAGGCTGTGGGAAATGGGGATGTTTAGCTTGGACAAGAGAAGACTGAGGGGGCCCTTATCAACACTTACTAATACCTAAAGGACAGGTGTGGAGAGGATGGGGCCCAGTGACAGGACAAGGGTTAACAGACACCACTGGAACACAAAAAGTTCCAGTTGAACATGAGGAGAAACTTCTTTCCTGTGTGAGTGAGGGAACTCTGGCACAGGCTGCCCAGGGAGGATGTGGAGTCTCCTTCTCTGGAGGTTTTCAAAACCCACCTGGACATGTTCCTGTGTGACCTGATTGAAGTGAAACTGCTTTAGCAGAGGATTGGACCTGATGATCTCTAGAGGGCTCTTCCAATCTCTACCGTTCTGTGATCCTTTGTTCCCTTTGTTAGCTGGGGATGATGATGCAGCACCCACACAGCTTCTCTGCCTCTCCTGTATCTTATGCAGAACACCTCACTGTTGGGAAGGCCAAAATACCTCTTTTTTTGCCAACATATCCTTTGTTGTTTCTCTTCACGTTATCATCATGTAAGTTATTCAGACAATGGTTTATATGAAAACCTAGGGTGAGAACAGAAGTCTACAAGTTAAAAATCTTTGGTTGTAAACCTCGCTTTCAGCCCCTCACTTTAGGAAATTGCCACCTCCTGGTTCCATATTACCCAGCATCACTGCTGCTGGCAACTCAATGGTTTTGTTTACTTTGGAACCTTTCCTTCATAAGAAGAAAGGAATCAAAGCTCAGCCATTGCTGCATGAGCTGGAAATGAAGAAAAAATCCCTTTCCTCATTGTAAAAATATACTCAGGCCTTTTTCCTGACTCCTCCCTCTCCAAGTAAGACTTCAAAGCAAAAGGCAGTCTCAGGCAGAAACATTTGCTATGGAAATATGTTCGTGGAGTGCAGCACACAGCCATGTCTCAGAGGAAATTTTTATTGTTGACTTAATCATAGAATCAC
>WBNH01004196.1:0-33700 GCA_013401255.1 Urocolius indicus | reverse complement strand
TTCCAGTCCCCCAATCATCTTGGTGACCCTGCACTGGACTCTCTCCAGAAGTTCACCTAATGAGCATGTAGGACAGAGTGCTACTATCTCCCTCACTCATTAAACCTGCACCCGGTGCATTTCTCTGCAGCAAACAGCCATGCACAGGACTGCTGTCTCTAGAAATACATGTCCTGAGGAAGCCAAGGGTCTGGAGAGAAGGACAAATCTCATGGCCAGAGTGAGCTCTTGCAGAGTGCAAAAGTGCTCTTCCCTTCAAGCTCCAGCCTGGTACATTCGACTGTCGCTGTGGGCAAGAGCTGTGCTGAAGTCTGTGGGCCAGCTCCTGCTCGCCATGGAAGTTCTTCTGCTAATGCTGCCTCCAGAGGCTGTTGGGTTACAGAAAACGCAGCATGCTCTGAAGATGGGTACAAGTTGGACATTAACTAGAGAATGTGTTCACAGTGTAATTACCATTTTGAAGACTCATTCCTCTGAGAACTGGGGAATGACACAGCCCAATAAATACCACAAAGTTACAGTAAATGCTGCACATCTCTTCAGAGAAATCTGGAAAGACCAGTGACATCTTTGGATAGAGATCATGTCTTATTCGTGTCTCTTTCTTTTGGCTAAGAGTGGCATCTCTTCTTAGTAAATACCTGATCTGTCCTCGCCACATTTCATTCTGCTACGTGGCTTTCTTGAGCCAGGAGAAGGCACAGAGGCACAAAAGCCCTGATCTATTGCAGGGCCCCTGAGACATCACTTCAATTGTATCAGGAATAGCATGTAGCATCCAAAGAGAAAAAATTAAAAACACACTACTTGTGAAAAAAAAATAGTTAAGAAAAAGTCTCAGAACCAGCAGGAAGAGTTTCTCAGGCTAAGAACCACATGTTGGATATCCTCCAGCACTGAAAGACTACTAAACTTATAAAAAACATGCAGCACCGGCTCACACCAGCAATGCATCCAGATTATTATCCCATCTCTGGCCACAGTCAGGTGGTGCCAGAGCAAAGGGCAGAAGCATCTGCACCAAGTAGTTGCACACCAGGTGAAAGTCATGACAGTCTCCTCATCAAGAGTAAAGGCTTCTAGGAACATATTCTTCTAGGATGAACACTGTTGCTTCATTGAGGGAAAAAAAAGGGGAGGGTGTGCCACCAAATGGTAAGGGTAAACACCAGGGCAATGTCTCTGCCTGCTTGTGTGTTCACTGCTGACAAGTTAATATTCCTATAAAGCCAAATTTGAGCCCTGAACACGGCGGCTACATGAGTAACCTTGCATACATCAGAACTTAAGGGTCTGTGGTGTTTGTTGCATGATTAGAAGCTAAGGCTTAGGCAGATTCGTTACAGCTACAGCAGTTCTGCAGCCCTTCCTTGCACAGACAGAGCGAAACATAAATTTGAAGCCCATAATTTCAGCAGTGTTTTAGAGGTCTGGAGCAATACGGGAAAGGGCCAAAATGGATGGTGGCAAATACTGGAGGAAAGGTCATGAGAAAAAAAAATGAGGGAAGAAAATTGTCTTAGCAGAAAAACAGGGCATGACCCTACCATTTGGCAAAGTTACAGAAATGTTAACCTTTGGAAATGCTATTAGTTCATTGCTGTTGGAAAGTTGGCTAGAAAGGCAACACTCAGGACTGACTCAGTTCTAGGGTTTCTGCTGCGCTAAGCACAGCAACACAGGAACACACCTCCCCTCTCGCAGGCACGCTCGTAAGGAACGGTCACTAAATACTCTGTTTTTCCTAATATTTTGCTGCCCTGGGCAACCAACCACCGGCTCTGCTCGGCATGACACAGCCTGGAAGAACTAGATAGTCTAGAATCAATTTGCTACTCCAGTTGAGTTTGATTTTACGACCTTAACACTTGTCATTTTGGGAAGGAACAAAACATTCACTGTTCCCAGGGTATGTAATGCTACTGGGAAGCCATAAATTTTAATTCGGTGCTTTATTTCCCTTGTGAAGAGATGTTGTTCATATGTGCTGCCACAGTTGGGGGTTCCTCTTTTTTTTTCCCTTTTGGTTCCTTGTCCCTTCATTAAGTTGGAACCGACTCAGAAGCACGACAGCTTTTGTTTCTACCAGTGATGGATGTTATAGTGAGAGTTTTGGTCTGATTTCCTTGGACTGGGAATCATTTCGCATGAGTTTTTCTGCTGGATGAGCTGGCACTCCTCCCTCCTCCTGGCTCCCTCTCCAAGCTCTGCCAATCACTATTTTTCTTCCTTCGGCATCCAGCTTAAATTTGATGTTGCAGGAAATAGAGATTGATGGTTTTATTCTTTAGAGGAAAGGAATCAATTCAGAGTGCATGTTTGGTGCCCAAAAGAGACTTGGGGAAAAGAAGTGGCCTGCACATTTATCCAAGGGTGTTCCAGGGCTTGAAAGTGGAAACAGAAAACCAATTAAAAGTATTCGTATTTTTAACTTAAATTAGTATTTTAATTTATTGGAAAACCATACTCCTACAGAGTTTTCTGTAAGATATATTGCTTCATTTGCTTCATTTTTGGGGAAAAAAAACCCAACAACCCTGGCTCAGAGAAAAATATCTGCTTTTCATTCTTCCCCCTTACGTTTTCCTCTTGAAAAAATTCTACCATGACAAAAATGGAACGTATATGAAGAAAAACATTCAGTTGATTGAAGGCTGCTTGCTGTAGCCTGTGAAAGAAGACAGGTGATGTCCTAAAGGAAAGAAATTTTCGTGACAGTGACCAAAGTTCAAAAGGGAATCTTTTAAAGGTTTTCTACATTTTTACATTAAGGGATAGATGTATATCCTGTCTGTGAGGTCAGAGACCCTCTTCAGCTCCTGTTTGAGGAGAGACTCAACTGGTCAGGAGGCTGAGTGAAGCTTTTCATATTTTTAAATAAATACTTGGTGGTCTTCACATTTTGAGGACTGAAAAGGAGGAAACAGATACTGCAACTTGCATGTTGTTCTCCAAGTCTAGGTCCCCATAGACTAATCTACTTTCTCAAAAATACGCAAATGAATTTTACAAATGGTTCTGGATAAGAATCAATTTTTAACGGTCATCAATTGAATGACCTTGCAGATAGAAAAGGTCACCTCTCTTGCTTCTTAATAAACCCTGAAATCTAGCTGACATGTGGAGTTCACGGCATTCAGTGGTGAACGGGAAGTTATTATTTTTGGTAGGCTTCTTTGTTCCCGTCTCTGAAGACCACATGAAACCTGGCTACTGTCCTGGGACTTGTAGTTCAAGTTATTGTCTTTAGAGTCCCTGAAGTGAACCTAATAGCTTGGGATCTTGTCTGCAGAAAACATTTGGGGCAAAATAAATTTATGTTGTATTTCCTGCATTTTTTTGATAGCTGCTTGGCCAGACTAACAGCATCCTCCTTCTACTGTGGGACAGTAATCTTTCAGCTTTAAATGGCCTTCTAAAGAAAGAAATCTGATTAAAAAATACACAGTGTTTAACAATGACTGACAAGATTTACTCAGAGTAGGTCCAAAGTGGAATTTAAAACACAGATAAAACGTAAACATGGCCTTTCCCTCTTCTGTGGTGTCTACTACATTTCAACAGGAAAGTTGTCAAAAGATAGACCGCTCCACACCAAACGGTGAGGACACCGAGTATGAACTCATGGGGGGTACTCTGCAGAGGACCTCATGGAATGATTTGCTGAGAACCAGAGTGGGGGCTGCAGACTCAAACCCCTCACACAGACTGAAGTCCCCTTTGGGGTGCTGCCCAATTACATGCTGCTGGTTTGAAACACTTAGCTCTTAAAAAACAAACATTTTAACTACTGAAAGAGATCTGTGACTTGAGACACACGATAACGCTGCGGGCTTAAAAGAGCTAATGCTTCATTTGATGTATTTTAAGGTACATAATTAAATGTATATGCTATAGTGTGTATGCTATAGAAAATAATCCTGAGGCTACAGCAACACCATTCAAAAGCTAAAGTGAAAGAAATTATAAGAAATTAAATAGTCCACCTTTCCAGCCCTGGAAGGGATGGATGTTGGAGGCACTGCAGGCAGGCCATAAGACAGTACTTGATGCCTTGTTTAAAAATTAGGATGACAGACTAGCTTCCCAGACATTATCTCGCTGCACTGTGCTTTCATGCCCTGCATTACACGGAGGTCTTTCCTAAGACTTCCATTTTTCTAATGTGGTCTATTTTACTGCATCTGCAATGTAATTTCAACAGGTTGCAAGGACACTTTCCACTAAGGAAAAGGACCTGAACTTGAGGCAGTTTTACAAGTTAAAATATAGAATAATACTGCAATTACTTTTCTAAATAAAAACTCCAGTTTCAAACCACAGTCCTCTCACCAGCAGAATTATAGACATCTCCAGCTTTGGAGGTTTTGATTTTAAAGCTGTGCCAGATCTCATCTGCTCCTCAGGCAATCAAAGAAAATTATTTGCTCCAAGGGAAGAAGCAATTTAAATGTTTGTCACGGGGAAGCCTCTTATCATGTGTGTTGTGAGTCTGCCCATGTATCAGTGCTTGCATAGAAGGAACATCTTGTAAGGCTGGTGAGCTCTTGGTTGGTGTTGTACAACTAGAATGAGTTGATAGAGTGTGATGTGAGAAATAAGCCTTCAGGCAGGGAATTGCTATATTTCTTTGACTGTTCCTTCTCCAGCATCAGAGGACTTCGGAGCTTTGCCACCAGCAAGGGAAGGATGCACTTCCACATTTTTTGCCAGAGTCTACTGCCGTGTTGCTCCAGGACCAATTTCTTCAGAGGCTGTTTTCTGAAGCTTCGTCTGGACGTGTGCACCCAGGCTGGGTACTGCCCTGGAAACCTCCCACAGTCCCAGCAGCAGCTTTGGGGACACTTTTGGGGCTACATAAATCTGTAGGTTTGCATTTGCCATGTTAAGAAGCTGTGCCACTGTGTGATACCTGTAGGCATAAAAGTTCTTAAAGACGCTAACAGGAACTACACCTCTTTTTTTTCAATACAATTGCTCTAATGTTTATATCAATGCCTGAAAATCCAGTAGCTCAGTAAAAGTCTCAAAAGGACTAATTGAACTAGCATTTCATTTTAAGACTTTCCCTGGACTGCTATTTTATTGATGAAGTAATGATTATTTTTATCTGCTTCTCTTTGAAAAAATGCTGGTTATGGTTCTTAACCAATTTCATACACTTTATACACTTTTGTGATTTCATATGAAACCCCCTTGATATATTTGCCAACTAATTTACAGGAATTATTGCATAGTAAAAATATTCAGACAACCTGGATGCAATTGATTCTGGAAAGACATTTTATCTCACAGGAAAATAAATTATCTACTGTTAACCCTTTATTCCCTGCTGGCCTGGATCAAAACCACTTCCACATGCATCTTGAAACAAAACATCACAAATGTCGAACTAGAAAGTGTATTTTTAGTTGCAGGTTTCTAATTTTCTGTGCACGTGCTTTGGATTCTTTTGAGTGCAAACAAGAAGTAACAGACTCTGACACGCACGGTCCCTCTTTCTCACCCAACCCATCCCATTCTGAAGAACTGGCTTTGCCCGTGGGTGAAGTTGCTTCAGGTGACACCTGGTACAAGCCAGGTAAGATTTTTCAGAAGTACATATGTAGTATTTATGATTAATTTCCACTGTAGACACAAAGGACTCATCATGGGAGCCATAGCTAAAACAACTTGAGCGTCCCAAGTAAGAAGGAAGAGCCAGCTTACTTCTGAAGTGGCATTTGCACTCATTTTCAAATAACTCAGGTTTTGCATGTCCAAGTTTGCTTTCATTTCATGAAAAACAGAGTCTTTTTGATATTACCCAGTGTGAAAAAAAGAACAAGGACATATATAAAGAGAAGTGATGTGTGAGAGCAAGCCCTGATGGGCACAGGGGTTTATAGATGTATGAGCTCTCCCATCCCCCACAAGCATTGTATTCTTTTTAAAAGAAAACATTTCCTGGGCTAAGGAACAGGATGCTGAGAGAAAGACCAAGATGAAACAAACAGCCTTTCTCATCCTGGCTGTTTATTTGATCTTTGTGAGATGAAATGGAAGTATTGAATTGCACACACCACCCATTCTAGAAATTACAGCAAATCCTCACATATCTGGATCACAAAATTTGAGCTGCTATCTTCCTTCAGACTGCTTTTTCTTTCTCTGCTTCACTCTTGCTGCGTCCTGAATGTCTGTTTGATTTCTGTTTCTTAAGAATCAGGTTTAGCTGTGCAAGGCTGTCAGATTAGCAGCACTGCTGTAAGCTCATGATGAAAAGACAGATAAAATGTATTGAGAAAGCTGATGCTGGTGTTAGCACATAGTGGAGGGTCTGGGCTTTGTTCTTTTTTAAAAATAATCATTTTTCCTATTATGGAAGAAAATGTAATTCTTTAAGAGGAGACACAATACAATAAATAAAAGCTGTGTTTTGTCTATTCTGTTCTTTTGTCACCCCACCTACTCTGCAAACTACCTCAAACTCATTAATCATATTTTGTCCAGGGTCAAGCAGGCTCTAACTTTCAAAGCTGCCATGAAATGGTTTCAGCTCATCTCCTCTCTCCTTTCCCAGGGTTCTCATTATTCAGTACAAGTCTACTTGCTCTTTCAGGGGTTTTATGAGACCAGTGTGCACAAAGAACCTCAGTACAGCTGAGATGAATTTGCAAGAGGTAAACTGTGGGTGCTGTTTAGATTGCTGACCTCTGGGAAGAACATTTAGAAACATGGGGCTTCGAGGCCTTTGGGTGGGGGTTTTCTGCATGCTGTATTTTTTAAAATTAAAATAATGCTGCTACTTTTTTGCTTCTCAGCCTTCACACTTTAGAAACCTGCCTTTGGTGGTTTACTCTCCCGAGCTCTGTTCCTACCAGCCTCACACAGACATGTGAATGGATGAGGTTTGACATATCTGGCTCTTCCAGATTTAAAGCAGTGAAAGAGAACTGTCATGCTGCATTTTTGCCTACTCTCTGTCTGCATGTGCCGTGGGCCCCCAAGGCTTCCACCTCCAGTTAGAGGCCCATCACCCTGACATTTATTTTCCCTGATTTGTTTCACTAACCCCAGCTGCCTTTCTGCCAGGTAACTTCTTCCCGTACCTACATGCTGCTAAACCAATTGCCCTGACCATCTTTAACAAACACACAATCTGGCCACAGTCCCACCTCACCTCGGCGTGATTCAGGTTGGGAAAAGACCCTTCAGCAGGTGAGTTTCAAGTACAGCATTTATTCAGCAGTCCATTAGTATTTGAGCTCTTCACAGTGCTATAGATAATGCCAGAATTGCCTTCTGTGCTTCATTTTAGCTTCTGAAAGTTCTTGACAAGCAAAGAACAAGAGCTAAAGGTTTGTGCTGGCATCCATTTTAGAAACTTATCCTGAAAACAGCATGGGAGCCAGAGAGCTTGTGAGAGCTTCTTTCACTGGGCAAGAGCTTCTTGAGCTCCCAAAAATGCTCCCATAAAAGAGCCCACAGGAGTTGACCCAGATGCTCAGGGGTAGTTAACCAACAGGTAGTAACAGCAGTAAGATACAACCCAAGAACAGATGTGTGCGCACAACTACACCTGATTCAACATGATGAACACAGACGTAACTGTCCAGCTGACACACAGATAACACAGGTTTAATTACCCACAGTTTGGTTATCCGGTGTTGACATGGTTTTTATGACTAAGTCACCCTTGAGACTCTTGAGAATCTGGTAATCCCAACCACAGATAAAAATTTCCTTGCAACTACATAAAGTCACAGTACTTTTCTGACAAACTTTGGCTGAGAGCTTTGAGCATTTTTAACTCACCGGGCTTGCAGCGCATTTTACAAGGAGACTGAAGGCTTAGGGCATAAATCACCGACTTAAAGGAAAACAACTGTGTAACAATATTACAAGATATACAGAACAGGATGCACTTGGATTCCAGTTTCTGTTCATTGGCTCGCCAGAGACAAGGATCATAAATCAGAAATTGAGAATGAAAATCAAAGAAAAGTAACAGGAAGTGTCAAAATGAAAACCTGGCAGAAATTACCAATAGGAAGAAAAGAAAAAAGGCTCCAGATGTGGGGTTTTTTAAAGAAAAAAAACCTGGGAAAGGTTCAGTGAACAAAAGATCTACAAGCAGAAACGAAAAAATGATAGCTTGGGTGTGGGGCTTCTCCTCTTTCTTTCTCACATACAAGCCAGGTCTAGTAAGGCAAGAAAATATGTATCTACTAAGAAGATGAGGGAGGCGAGGGGGGAAAAAAGCCATATAAACATCACCTCCTCGCCTTTCTTCCCATGGAGCATGGCTCTGGAAACTCTGATCCCAGAAATATTTCAAGCGGGTTTACAGTTCAAAGGGTTCATTAAATCCAGGATTCCTGCCATGAGAGAAGTTGATCAGAGCAGCCAGACTGTAATGTTTAAGAGGCTCCTTCCTGACACAGCCCCGTGGGCCGTGGTGTGTCACCCCCTGCCCGTGTGGCACCAAGTACTCTGCCAGGGGCCACCTGCCAGCCCCCACTCCACCAGGCCCTGACGTGGCTCTCACAGCTTCTGCTCCATCAGGTGCATCACAGCTGAGCTGTGCCAGAGCCTTCTTGAGTCCTTCTCATGGAGCTGCAACAGCCAAGGCTGGGCTAGAGGCTGCATCACGTCAGCCCAACCAGCCCACAATTCTTAAATCAGCCTTCCAAAACTTTAAAGCACACAACAAACCCAATTCCAATACCTCTCCTGTGATCAGTGACGTTCTCCCCACCTCTCCACGTGTGTGCCATATTTAATCCAACAGTGGCCCTCAGTTTTAATCGTTGTGGGGGTAAGGTACTCTAAATCCTTCCTCCAACAACCAACCAATCTATTTGTCTAAGACTTTTGCAAAGAAAACCATGAAGGAGGGATTTATTTCACAGACAGATACAAAAAAGACAAAGTCGTTAACCAATCCATCTTTAATCTCTTGAAGAATGAAGCTTAGTCAGTGGTCTCCTGAATCAAGAATAGATCACATTTTTATTTGTACAGGATCATTTGGCATATATTTGTATCATGCTGCTACTAAATTACAGAGTGTTACTGTAAACTCGTTTTCAAGCTGCTTAACTCAAGAATGGCTAGAAGCATAAGGCTATCGTTAACACTACCCCATCGAAACACCAAAACCAACCAACCCACGCTGCCCCAGTCAAATCAAACACCTCTCACCCCTCACGTACATTGTACATGTTTTACAACTGTACCGCAGCAACAAGAAGCCTTCACTCCTAGCACATTGCATAAAAAAATAATCTCCTGTCTTAAGGAACCAAAATATCCCACTATTAACAGAAAACGTATGCTGATCCATCAACAGCAGTTTGCATCTGAAAGGCCTATGGCCTTTCAAAAGCAGTTTGCTCTCTCACACCAGAGAGGCTGATACACTTTCCAATTTAAGAGCTCCAGTTGTATAATCCAAGGTTATATAGCCAGGCTGCATTTTATTTGTATTTCATTTAAGCATAGAGCTCTTCCACTACAGTAAATACTCTCCTGCTTGCTGTGACAAGCTTCTCTACTCAGCTCTGTCCTGCTGCAGCCACATGTCTTCAGATACGAAGAATCAAGAAAAGACATTTGTTACATATGCCAGTCCAGACCGCATGCAGCTACATGCAAAAGTGCACTGGGAAGTCACAATCCGTCTGATCAAAAGATTTCTAACAGGGAAACGATAACTCTCAGTTATTGTTACAGCATCCAGTGCTCCCAGTTGAAAAATGAAGAACACACTTCTTCAGAGACACATAAGATCATGCCAACGGATGTGTTACTGTTACAAATCCTTAGCAATGCAGCCATAAGAAGTCATACTAGGTCTATTTATGCATTAGTTGTTTTCATGAATTATGCTACAAAGCTTTAATTACTTCATAATCCTCAAGGGCTTTGTTGGGGCTCAGAATCACCTCAAATTTGAGACAGATCAGAAAGGCCACAGAAGACAAAACAGACATTCTTTGGTACTTCTGGCATTCTACAGCATTGCAATGATATTTAAACCTCAATATTAAGTCTTGCAAATCTGTACTGTAAAGATGCTGGAGTTCTTAACAAAACGAGACCTTTTTTATCTGCTGGCTGGTTGTGTAACATGTAAACTAACCCTGTCAAGCTAACAAAACCCAGTGCTTCTCCACAGCCTGTAGCCAATGAAAAATCCCCACGAGTGACATATCCCAAGAGAGTTCTGGAGCAGTGGGAAGTAACATCTGGGAGAGCATCTGACCAAAGACCAAGAATGAGGTCTTCACCCTCCTCAGTTGTGTCTTTATCTGGAATGCTCGGAGAGTCACCTTCTAGAGCCTTTGTGTTATCTTTTTTCTTCCTCTTCTTCTTCTCCTCTTTTAGTTTCTGCACCTTGTGCTTGAATATGTCAGGATGTTTGGGTTCTTGAGGACCACAGAAGAGTTTGTCTTGGCCTAGATGCACCAAGTCGTCTTCCGTTGGGATGCAAATCATGGCATGTAATTCAGGGTTCCCCTTTCTCAAAAGAGACAACTTGACCCACACGAGAGCCCTGGGATAGCTCATCAAGATTGGCAAAAAGACATCTTCAGTCATTTCCTTCTGCCCCAGTCGAGAAACAAGGCGGACTCGCCGATCTTTCCCAGCAGTGGGATAGCACCAGGCTGCTAACTGCATTAGTAGTCTCTCGCTCCTATTAAAATTGTTTGTAAATAAACAAACAGCAAGGACAGTCATTAGCAAGTAGTACAACAGAAATCCAGTGCCCCGGTTATTCACACCAGCAGGATTAAAAAAACCAAAAACCCTGTGGGCTTTCTGCAGCCTTTCAAGCACGTAGGTGTATCATTCCTAGCACAAAAAGAATGTGAGTGAATGGAAGTCACTTGTGAGGCTGTTTCTTCAGGAGATATTACTTGTTAAACTCCCCCCCAAATTTGTTAAATCACAAATGCATTAAAAGCCGCAGTGACATGAATGCACTATGGAACTGACAGTGTTTTCTTCCCTGATAACTATGCAAAAATGAAAAGACCTGCATTCAGGCACTTTCCGAACACTGTTGCTGCCCTCATGTGTTGCACTGGATTGCAGGAGATTCTGTTTTCTTTACAGTCCTTACTAAGCAGTGCAAGAACCACCTGTGATGATGTACTAAAATAGAGAATGCAAACTGATTTACACAGCAAAACATAAATATGAGCCTCAAAGCTCCACCCACCTGAAGGCAGACAGAATATGCCAACTCCAAGAACACACTGAGCTCAAGACTGTTTAAGAAATTTACTTCATCTAGTCACCAAGTTTTGCTGGGGAAAAGCAGAAGGATTTCCACTCAACAGCAAATACTCACCATAACAAAACCATTTCATTCCCTCACTGCATGTGGATCAAACAATTCTCTTGTCTTAATAATCAAGGCTGAGCTCTTCCTTTCCCCAATTCAGTAATTCCCAATAAAGAAATAACACATGCGTGCATCATTTTGACATACCTGAGAACAACAAAGTCATTTGTCATAGTGTTGTCTCTCTCACCAAGGTCTTGGGTGCTTGTAACATCCTCTGTCTTTAGGGCACTTTCAGAAGTTGTTACTTCCATGGCCTCCTCTATCTCACCAGTCTCAGCAGAAGCTTCTTTGACCAGTTCTGCTTCAGGGTCATAAGATCTATGCCCTTCCGTTGCACAGCACTCAGGGTGTGGGGAGGAAGGACATACAAGTTCTCCTGAAGCTTTGATTCTTCCTTCCCAGTTCTTTGTCAACTGTCCCCAAGGACAGATGAAAGGGGTCAGAGTGCCCAGCTTGACATAATTTGCCCTTTTTGCAGGTGGACGTCTAAATGACAAATCAAGTTGGTAAGAACATTTGCTTCCTGAGCCCCTATTGAGTACCTGGTATTTCTTCAAAAGCCTGTCTACTTTGTCCTGCTGGTCTAATAATGTTTACTGCTTTCAAATCCAAGTATTTAAAGAGAAAGTTAAGTATCCATTCCCTTTGTAATCTCATTGAATAAGAATTCTGAAGTTATACTTCCAGATAACATCACTGTATTTCTGACCACCATATCCTTTCAGCCATGCTGGATGTTTCTACTGTGACTGACACCATCACCTTTTCTTCTAAACTTTTCCTACTTCCCTTTCCTAGGTGGAAGGGGAATCAATACTGGCTGGTGCAGAGGACACTTCCAGGTACACCATATTCCTGGTTAAGAGATCTGTGTTTACTGTAGAGCAAATGAAGGTAACTTCAGAATATCTGGTATTAAAAAACTGGACATTGAAATATATCTCTTTCACTTTGCTCTTTAACACTTAATATATACTTTGATATTCCACCTTTGCATTCTCCTACCTCATTTGCTGCTAAGGGCACTTGAATTAGGTTTGTTTGTTTTATGGTTATGCAGCATTGTTATAGGCTTATAACTGAGCAGATCTCTGGGAAAAGAAGGTTGCAGGTAATTGATATCCTGTTTAGCAGAGCTTTTCTGTTAAATAGAGCTAGGATTATAGTTTATAATACTCGGTTTAAAACATCAGTGAAAGATCTCAATGAAGTCCAAGTCTAAACATCACCAGCAGATAATTAAGGGAATATTTTAAGTAGTACTCTTTTTTTTTTTCATGCCTGCGATCGATTTTTAAGTTGATATTACCGTTTGAATTTTTCAAGAAGACTGGTTTCCAGTTCTTTGGCAAATTGCATTCCCGCCTGGCAGTCAGGGAAATCATTTGGAGTGTGAGGTGTTCTTTGATACTCAGAATGCTTTAAAGCCTCTTGCAAGCCACCGACTTGTACACCTCGATAGATCTGTTATAAAAACCAAACCCAAGAAAACTGCATTTGTGCTGATTTCCGATTCATAACTCAAAATAAAACAGGAACTATCCAGAAGCTGCTGCCTTAGAAAATAGAAAGTATGTCACTTGAGCTTTAAAAAAAAAAACAGCTTTAGTAAGGTTTTCACAGTTCTGGGTGCTCATTTCAATAAAAATGTTGGTCATGCTCTTTGAATTTAATTCTGAAAATCTGCAAAACAAAACTGAAGGTAATTTAAGAGGTTCTAATCTTGTGTGTTGCCAGGAATGACATTTTGCTTCGACAAAGTCACTGCCCAATTTATTTTAACTGTACAATAGGTATCACTGCAAATAATCCCCATGTACATTCAACAGCATAAATTTAACTGCAGAAAATCATTAGAATTTTTATCTCAACATTCAAAGCAGGATCCTCCAAAGAGCATCAGAGGAGTATTTAAGACTAAATCGAACTTTGTGCTTCAATCTCTATCCCAAATCAAAGGCAACCAGTTTGTTGCCAAAGCGGAACATGCAGCCAAGCTGGACACGGATTAGCAGCAGGCACCAAATGAATTTTCTTTAGAGGCATATGTCTGTAGAAACACAACCCCAAAGTGCTATGGCATCAACTTTCCCTCCTAACTCCCCACTCTGATTTCCAGCTTTAGACTCCCACATTGGGTATAGTTCTGCTCAAAAGAAGACACAGAAAGCTACTGTTTAAGATCAAGTCTCCGTTGTCATCAAGTTCATACACTCTCTTTTAAAGCAGCATTTTGATCCTCTAACAGTAAATTGGTTACACAATGTGAAATGAGAGTTGGGCAGAGAGGAATCTCATGAGATTCAACAAAGACAAGTGCAGAGCCCTGCACCTGGGGAGGAACAACCCCATGCACCAGTCCAGGCTGGGGATTGACCTGATGGAGAGCAGCTCTGTGGAGAGGGACTTGGGAGTCCTGGTTAATAATAAACGGAACATGAGCCCTCGTGGCCAAGAAGGCCAGTGGCATCCTGGGATGCATCAAGAAGAGTGTGGCCAGCAGGTCAAGGGAGGTTCTGCTCCCCCTCTACTCTGCCCTGGTGAGGCCTCATCTGGAGTCCTGTGTCCAGTTCTGGGCTCCACAGCTCAAGAGGGACAAAGAACTGCTGGAGACAGTCCAGTGCAGGGACACCAAGATGATCAGGGGACTGGAGTATCTCTCTTATGAGGAAAGGCTGCAAGACCTGGGGATGTTTAACTTGGGAGAAAACCAAGGGGGACCTCATTAATAGTTAAAAGTATTTGAAAGGTGTTTGTCAAGGGGATGGGGTAACACTTTTTTCTGTACTCTCCAGTGATAAGACAAGGGGTTACGGAAAGAAGCTGGAACACAAGATGTTCCACTTAAACACAAGGAAAAACTTCCTTCCTGTTCAGGTGAGGGAGTCCTGGCACAGGCTGCCCAGGGAGGGTGTGGAGTCTCCTCTGGAGGTTTTCAAACCTGTCTGGACATGTTCCTGTGTGACCTGATCTAGGCAGATGTGCTTGTGCAGGGGGGTTGGACTACATGATCTTTTGAGGTCCCTTCTAAACCCTACTATTCAGTGCTTCTATGAAGTATATTCTCTAAAAGCAACGATTTTGAACCAAATTATAGTGTTTGACATTTTACCAGCAATTTGCAATGAAAGTCACTTACAAGAGGAATCCAGAAAGCCATGCCCCATCCTTTTGGGAGATAGATATCCCAGCCACTCCCCCATCCTGGTCGATCCTCTCCAGCCATCTTCCCTGGCTGCTGCACCAACAGTATGGGAATCTTAGATTCACGAGGACCCAAATCAAGGTGTGATCCAGGTACCAGCAACTGAGCTCTCATATGGTTTAAATCCTGAGAAAGAGGAGACATTTCCCATAAGTTAGTAACCATTTCTGCAGATACTCTTCCAAGATACAGCGAGGAGGTAAGCTTGTAACTAGGAAAAATATACTAGTAACATGCCCTGTATCCAAGCTGACCTTCATTGAGGCAAGAAAAATGTTTTTAGAAAAAAAGCATTGAGCACCCTTTTTCTCTCCTTCTTACTTTCACAGACTTTGACAGAGAATGGGTACTGAAATTCAGAGCAAAAATGTACAGCACAGAAAGAAACAAGTATTGCAAGTAGGTATTTATAGATTTGTGCCCGAGGCTAGAATGAACAGGTGCTTTCAAACAATCTGGCATTACAAGGAGCAAGAATGAACTACATTCAGGCAGACGGGAAGAACATTTGGTCACGAAACAGTTTCACGTAGAGCACGCTAGCACCAAGGCTTTGTTAATCACCAGTTGTTATATTTCCTTGTACCACATCGGGAATACATTTCTTACAAAATAGACCACGGGAGTGTTTCTTTAGATGTGTCTTCTGCATCTACTGTTTTATAAGGTAAACAAAACCAATTTCATAAAGACACTATTTAGGGAGATGTTTCTACAAATATTTTCTCCTTTTGATTACAACGGTGCCAAATTTTATCACCTCTTGAGACTCAATCATCTTTTTGCCCATGCATTTTATGGGTTGCCCATTCATTGCCCATGAAAACGTCAAGATAGATTTCAAACCTGTAACAGCACATTTAGGGCTCTCTACAAATCACAGCTTACTGCACAGAATGCCCACAGCAGTGTGCTGACATTCAGAACCAGAGGAATTTATTTCCTTCCAAGTTCCACAATTCTTTTGTCAGGAGAATTGTCCTGGCTATGACTGAGGAGTGAACAGCTAGAGCTTCTCTGTGCCACTTCACTGCTTTTACCTGTTGCATATGAATAAAGGTGATGTACGAAAATGCAATTCCAAACCCTCTGGATAAACACCCCTACAATCATCAGACAATCCAATAAAGCTTTCTTCTAACTGAATTACAAACAATAGTTGTCCAAGAACATTACACAAAGGCTTAAAAATTAGGCATTTCAACTCAGCAGCTGGACACTATGACATTAGGGAACTTCTGCCCTTGGATGTATGCAAGTTTCAAGAGCTTCACTCTATGAACTTTATGTATCATTAACCATTTTCTCTGTGGCACTCCACATTCTTAGTTACCTGCTCTGAGATTTTAGTTTCAGTGACGCTCTTACAGATGTCCTGGTCCCAGATAAAGCTGTGAGCACAGTCTACAGGTACACCCTCCAGGTACAGCTGCCTAACTTTATCATTATCTACAAAAGAAGAGAACCTTCAAATAAAACAGTATCTGTGGCTTAAATACTAAATTCCCAAAGCCACTCCACTATCATAAATACAACAAGCAGACGACTAAGGAAACAGACTATTAAAAGCTTAACAAGCATCATTGCTTCTGGAATATCTTACTGTCACATGTTTTTCCAAATAGAATATACGAAACAAAATTTGTTTTGGAAGCATTAACCTGGCGTTCCTTTACAGGCATTTCTTATAACAAATGACATCACTTTTGGCAACATAAGTTATACCTTTAGCAAGCCACCTTTAGTATTCTGAAATTTGACCTTTGAGGCAGAGTGTGAAGCTCAATAGGTTTGGTGAAAATAAAAAAAAAACATTACAAAGCCTGAACTAAGTCCACCTAAGTAAACCTGTAAGAGAAGCCAGGGTGACCTTTACAAAATGTACATAAAGGAAATACTTTTATGGCTATGACTAGCATGCAACTACTTATTTATCACTACCTTCCCACTCTGGATCTTTTCAGGCTCTACACTTCAAGGAAGTGACTATTCCTTGCTTATGTCTGCACAGACCAACAGTTGTGTGCATTACTGAAGATAAATCACACTTTTAGCTTTGCTGAAGTACTAAATAACTTCTCTTCTTCTTCAGTTTCCCAATCTAACCAAAGCAGACAAAATATATACCTACCTTTAGTGATCTATGGATAGAAAGCCTTTGGTGTACAGTATGTAATGCATGCTGATCGGTATTTTAAGCAAAATGATTATCAATACATAATACAATGAACATATCAATAGGTCCACGATTAAAACCTACAGGGACTGCTGATCATTTTGTCATCTACAAGGCCTCACACGTTAAACGAACATGATGTGTTGGGTTTAGTTTTTTTTTTTTAAAATCACTTAAGTCTTTCAAAAGATGACTCACCTAATTTTTCCAGTTAATGTTGACAAACTCTTTGAGCACAGAAGATTATTCAGTGGTGCTAGCAATATAACAGCCAGTGCAAAACGTAACCGCTATCATCATTTATTTAAAAGCCATAATCTTTAAGATGTCTCCATTGCTAAGAGTTGCAAAATCCTTCGAAAGAAACATTACCTACTGCAGTACTCCTGACATTTTGGTGTTATTAAGCAGATATCTGCTGTACATTCTTGTTGATGAGTTACATTCACATGAGAGAAAGAAATACTAAATCATCAGATTGGAGTGGTGTTCCTCCCAATGAAGAACAACGCAACTAAACAAGAATTCCTTGCAAATTCTCTGCCAATTATGGAAGAATTCCCTCTCAGACCAAAAACTAGGGATGGGAATTGGAGCTGGAACCTAAAAGAGCTTGGTGCTCCTACAGGCAAAGCACATTCTGGGGGGAGATACAGCAAGTATCTCGAAGGACAAAAAGACAGCAACAAAGTTGTGTGCAGTAGCAGCAGGGAATTCCTTCGTAACTCTTATGGAAAACCAAGGGGGAAGGGCATATAACTACAAGCAAACATAAGGTAAGGAAAGTGACTTTTCCATCTTCTGTACAGAAAGCAGTAGTAAACACCACAATTTCTTACATTATTTAAACACGTTCTAGCTCCTTCAACTGTAAATGATACACTATAACTTGATCTGATCCTTTTTTTACCATTTCTTTCTATTACCACAGTTTAGATAGTCTATCTTTTTTCCACTTTAGAAAGCTTTTTACATCAGTCTCTTTCCATCACCACAGTCGGTTCAGTATCCTCCTCACTACCCTAAAAGATCCTCCTCTACTTGGTACATTCTTTCTCCTTGATCCTCATTAACTTGGAGAATTTAGCCTCTCTACTATAATTCAAATCGTAATCCCAAATCCTCATAGCAGTTCTCTTATTTCTTACCTCTCTCCTGTTTTTTTCAGTCCACGTTTTCAGACTGCTGGGGAAATAACCTTACTGATAAGATGCTGATGATAGTGGAAGTAAGATGTCAGAGCTAGTATAGAAAATAGGGAGTTGCATTACTAAGCACATGAAGTTCAGCAACAATCAGCACAATCTACTTCTGCTAGTGTCAGTGCTTGGTGCTTAACAAAACACAGGTAGATAGAGGAAAGCTTTGTTCCATTTCAAGCTGTTATTCTTATTTGTGTAGCTGCTGTCTTAAGAGTCTTAGAAGACAGGCCTAAGAGCAAGAGTTATTTTATCTGTAAACTTTCTTTTACTTTAAAAGCAGAAAAAACAAAAATATAAGTGCTAGTAGGGAGTAGTTTCAGAGCACTATGTATGTCAGGGTGCAGGGTACCAGCATAATTGATACCAGATACCAAAAATCTCTGCAAGAGGTACCTTTAAAGGCAAAGACTAAGGCTCCATGTCTGCAGAAGGAACTTTAGCTCACTTATCTCTCATGATGCACTCTCATTCTATGCATCTCAGTCACCGTTTGTTTAAAAGCTTCACCACGCTCCCTGTTGAGCAGTTTTTAAGGCAGTGGAATTTGCATTCCCTCACAGTAGACAGTAAAAGCATATCAAGATGTCAGAAGTGTACTTTAACATGGAGAGGACAGCACTAATTTGCAGTCATGTGAGTACTGACTGCTTCCTGGGAGTCTTGACTTCCAGAAGACATAATCCTGCTGAGAAGGCAGTGAAAAGTGCTGTATACACAAACTTTCTAACAATCAGCCTGAAGAAACGAGGACAGTTCTTTACAGCAACACACAGCTTGCAAACACACATATGCATTCAGCAGTGAGAGAAATTGGGAAAGACTGAAATTACCTTTGATTTGTTAGCATGTCATTCACAGGGGAAAAACTACATAGCCACATCTTAGAATTTTGAAGAAATAAAAAGGCATATGGACAGATGTGTATCATTTCACAGATTGCATGTATGACAATCCACAAGCAAAGCTGATGGCTGTAACTTACTGAAACCTTTCACTCATTAAGCAATGTATCTTTAAATCAATAAAGAATTCCTAAGAAAATCAGTCAGCTTTCATGGAATAGTAAAGAACAAGAGAGGCTAAGGCACATACAGAACCTGCTAAAGCACACAGGGTCATTTTAATCACACTAATCCTAATAGTATTTACACATCTAGGAAGCAAAAAGAGGAATACAGCAAGGGTTCCTTTTTATTGCACAATCAATGTGACACATCATTAGGGCAAATGAATGACTAATAATATTTCTTAAATACAGATCAGATCACTATATTATCACATCTGGGTAAGGTGACATCAAAACCAAGGCTCAGAAAGTTTCTGTGGCTCTAAGGCTCATAAAAAGAGAAGGGGCAAATCAATACCCACAGGGAATTGAAGCTCTTAGAGAAGCTAACTTTTTTTTCTGGGTGGATGTTACTGTGGAAATGTTGGCAATACTATTGCTGTAGTGATGTGTACTATGTGCCCTAAATAAATTCCCTCCTTTTTGGTTAAGCAAATTGTCCTTCAAAAAGCTGAAGAGAAGGATGGTTTCCATTCATGGGTCACTTGGCAAAAGAACCAGTAGAAAGAGGGAACAGAAGTGATGGCAAAAATACTAAACCAAAACAGAATAATCTTTGGGATTATGTTGCTTTTGATTAAATTCTTGCTGGATATTTCAGTAATCTGACTCAAAGTGTGGCCAACGACGGGGTCCTGGGAAAGAACACAACACTGGAATCAGTAGTGTTGCATTTCCCCACTCTGCCAGTTCCTAGCCACTTGTGGCTTACAGAGTTCTTCAGTTTAAGGTGAATCTTTTGCACTTAGTGGCCTCCAGGTTTATGTATTTAACTCTTAATGTATTTAACTCTTTTTAAGTCCTACAGACCTGCTGGCCAATCAAAGAGGCATTCAAGACAAAAGAATAAATCTAATTGGTGTACAGAGGCAGTGAAACAACAAGACTCCATGCTCCAAGGAGATTACAAACTAAGCTGATAGTAAAACTGCATAAAAGAAAGCCTAGACATAATCAATTACAATGCAAAATGTATTTTACATCTAATTTGTTCTCTCTGTGCAAACATTACGGGTTTTTGCCACTATTCACTGTTTCAGGACTCATTATAAGGTCTTTGTGACTAGATAATTCTAATTATCTAGTCACAAAGATAAAAGATAATTCTAATTATCTCGTTAATTATCTAACATGGATTAATTTTCTACAAGTATTAAAAAACTACTCTGCTTTTAACTACTTGAACAAGGGAGCCCATTATGGCAGAGATAAAGCACAGGTAGTAGCTGTCACACAGTTAGCTACAAAATTAGGTTAGGAACAACAGTCTTTGCAGGGTAATAACAGCCTCTCTTTCCAACAAACACCTAGGAATAGTCAATGATTAAGAGAGGGGAGTAGCAGCTGGGATCTCACTCTTGAGTTTCTCAGGTAGGAGAGGTGAACTACCATGTCACAGCATTCCCCCACTGCACATGCAATAGGTATGCAGGTGATTGTGAATGATCCTGTAACTCTTTGCACATAGCAACAGGAAGTCATCCTGGCGGGAAATGTGGAAAACAGCAGCTCCTTTCCCTGCTAAACCACTAGTCCCTCCAATTCACTCCTTAACTGCTTCCTGTAAGAGGGCTGCCCTCTCCTCTTCTACCCCCTTACCATGATGTCTTCTTGATCTTCTATTAGAAGACACCTGTATTGTCTTCTTTCATCTTACTGCCTACTCAATCTATTCAGTAGCGTGTAACATCAAGTCTTTTAACAGAAGCTAAATTAGAAGGTATCACACAGTTTACCTTTCCTTGACATCTGAACAAGGGCCTTCTCCCTCTCCTGAATAAAAGTCAAAAAACAGATGCAGTTTTAAGTTCATAATACAAAAAAAAACCACTCAAAGGGATGAGAAAGCAACACCAGCCTTCCTGAACCTAAACCTTGTGGTTTAAAAGATTTTTTTTTGCAAGTGAAGAGTAACCCCAAGCAGAAAGGTCTTGAAGATGACCATTTCTAGCCAGCCAAAAGAAAAAAAGGCACAGGTATTTTCTTTCTCTGGATTCCCTGTCTTACATAATTACTCTTCTACCATGGCCCTTCTACGAGCTCTGTCAGTTGGAGAGAAACTACTAGGGAGACATTTCCAATGCCTAGATACCTTCTGCTGATCTTGCCTTCTTCTTCATCTTCACAAGATGAAAAGCAGAATGAAGAAGAATTACTTGTAGTTTCTAACTCCTCTACCAGCTCAAACCAGTACCTGTAAACAAGTGCTATATAGCTCACCTTACTTCTCAGCAGGAAGGAACCAAAGTAGAGGTCATGCATGCTGTAGTATTTCCGACAGGAACATTAATGATGAGAAATTTAGCTGAGCAGAACTACTTAAGAAGAGAAAAGCTGTTCTAGATACAGAGGGTAGAACAGGAGGATGTAAGAAAATCCAAGTAACAGAGAACTGTGCAGGGTGCTAAAAGACAGTAAGTGAAATAGGTGTTTAACTTGACTTAAGCAAAAGTATTGTCTTGCAAACACATCACCAAGGAAATGCAGCATTTTCAAGTCTCTGGAATCTTCAACTTTTCCTATTTGCCCTTGCTTGCTGGCTGGCTGTTACATTACTCATATTGGGAGAGGCAGTCTGTATCCAGTCAACCTACCTAGAAATGCCTGCCCAGCACTATACACTAACCCCACTGGATACTGGATATGCTCTTGCACCTTTTTCAAGGACGTTCACATTCAACTGAACTTGAATTTTATACTGAGATGTTGTGTAAGTCAGCACTGAAATAGAAGTTTCAGCAGTTAGGCTTGGATCTTTCTAACATGACCAACATTTTGGCCATTTGAAATGCTAACCTTGCAATGGTAATTTAGTTTCTTTTCCCAGTGGAATTGCAACTTTCATCATTGTAGGACTACTACCCAGAAACAGCAGATTACCTTCTTGGAGAGAAAAACAGCATGAGGAAGACTAAACTCCAAACAGAGACTTACTAAGTAGCTTTTAGCACCTGGTTGGCCTTGCCAGGATTCGAACCTGGATCATCTGTATGGTCAGACAGAGGCTTCCACTGAGCACAAGACCAGCTTTGGTGCATGTCCCTCCCTCACAACTGTGGTTGTAAAACCTACACAACTCTTAAGCTGTCTCTGTTTCTATTCTGCCAGGGACTGCAGAAAGAGGAAGGAAACTGAATTCTAGAGGAAAACAGCAAGACAATCAGTAGATGACAGTAAATGAAAACAAGTACAGAGAGAAACTGAATGTCTTGCCTTTGTCAATTCCAGAAGCATAATGAAAGGCATTTTTACCTCGGTATTTTTCAAAGTCTGGCATGGCTTTTGTCTTCTGTTTTGGCATATTGACTCGAGGATCTCCAACAGTGAGGCCCAGTATTGTACCTGGTGGCATTTGTGATGGTGAACTTAACCCTTTAAAAATACACAGATGAACATTGCTATGAAACCACCAACTCAGCTGTTATCTTTTCCTGCACTACTATTTTGTGCATTTTTGCCTGCAGAGACATGACACCACCAGAAGCAGAGAAGCAATCCCGAGTGCTCAATTTAACGTGTTCTGAAAATGCATCGATGCTTGCTGAATGTCCAGTAACACAACAACAGCAGCACTAAGCATTAGTCTGCACTTACACTTCTGCTCTGAATGGAAACAAGGTCACTCAACTTAATGACTCAATTCATCCTTTGCGTTTGGCACGTTTCTTAAAGAATAACCACTCTTTGGTTTATACTTGTCTTACAGAGAAAGGACATTTAAAAATTGTTTTGAAATTTGTTACTTCATCTCTGCCTAACTGCCTCACACTGCTTGAGTGTGAGAGCTACCAAAGCCAGTTCCTTACCTGCTTAAGTGCTTGGAAAGTGAGGAGATGTTGTTAACTTTGTTATACAACTCAGCCAAATATAGAACTGTTCATTAGAAACAAAAATATATAAAGCAAGGTACAATACTTTGAGCAGGAGCCTACCATTTTATCCTTGGAAGTACTGTGCAACTTAATGTACAATATTGTACAGCTTAGTGCCTTAATTTGGTATGTATGGGGGGAAGAACATAAGAGTATACATGAGATTGGATATCCCATCGGAAATCTCAAACCCAATTTCACGAAGGTAAGAAACAAGCTTCAGTTTATCTATTAAGACTTTGAACCACACAGACAATTAAAGTTCCCTTAAAAGAACCTTAATGCAACACTTATCAAATCTGTGATGTGCCAAGGTAATTACCTGAGCACATGCTCAAAGGCATCACTCTCTTGGATCAAGCAAAAAATATAAAATAAGCACTTTGAAATTGAAGTCAACTATCAAAATATGCCAGTTTCAACACCAGAGTTTAAGAGTTTCCCCTTCTTCCCATAGCACCCACGTGCCCAAATACCTTCTAATAGCTCAAAGATAGCACTTTGACGTTGATGGAGAGAGATTTTTTCAGAGTCCTTGCAATTTTCTACCCACCACTTATTCAGTTCTGTCTCTGAATCTGCCATCTCCTGGAAAACAACACAGCTAATTAAACTTAAGTGGTTATTCAGTATTTTCTATCAGTATGAATTCACTTTCGGTTTGCCTTAACTGCTTTCTTCAAGTTTCAAACCAAAACCATTTTTTCCTGATGCAATCTGATTTCTATGCTCCACTTTAGAGTAATAATCTCTAATAAAATGTTGATTTTAACCTGTCTCCAGAAATAAACAAAGCATTCCACAACGCTTCCTAATTCTGTGGTTAATTGTTTCTTAAAGAAAGCCAGAGATTTCATGGCCTCATCACATAAAATTTGTTTGTTTCTCATTGTTTGCTGCAAGAAACTAAACAAAACCAAAAAAACCCACCCCAAACATTAAAACCAAAGTGATGCTATATGCCAAGAGGTGGACAAAATACTAAATCTTGGAGAAATTTCCCATTTGACTGAAAACACAAAAGTTTTCTGTACCTTTCATGTCCTTTAGCACGAGGTGCTCCAGCTCACTGCTTGAGAAATATCCATGGTATGCCCAAGAGAAAATGAGCTATTCTGGATCTCTCAGCAGAATACATCACTACAGCAGAAACTACAGAGCCTCCTCAACAGCACCATTGCTTCTATATTCTTCGTACCTCCACTTAAAATCCTGACAGTTCTTCCTGAGATCAACTTTAGTTAAGAGGCTCAACATACAAATGCACAGGTTAGCCTTCATAATAGGTAAAGCTAGAGAGTTTATGACTTTTCCTTGCAAAAATAAGCTTGTATATTATAGAAACACTAGCAAAATTACAGTAATATGCAAAGTGCCAATTTCCTTACTGTTTGGAGAGAAGCAGCTTTCAGGGTTTCTGCAAGGACAGAGTGTGATAATGGGCCAATCAGACGATATCTGAGAATTTCCATGGTTCTGTCACTGAAACAGGGGAAAATTTCAGATGAATGTACAAATCATAAAAAACACTAAAACACAAAACTTTTTTCCCCCACTACTGTTAAGCCAGAGTTCAGCTGTATTAAGTGCTTAAGGGTCAGAGTTTCTGACTGCTACAAACAAACCTGATCACAATGCCAGTTGTCTGAGAGATCCAAGAGTAGGACTGGAATGGATCTCTAGTGCCATCACCAATTATTTTTTTCACTGGCACAGCTTTTTCTCCTTCTTTATCCTCCTTCTTTCTTTTCTTGCCAAGGCTCAGGACAACATCCAGTTGTTTTTCCTCTTGAATTGATGTTGTAGCAGGCTCAGGAACAGAGATTTTTTCAGGTTCTGAACACTGAAAAATTGCTTTTAACTCTCTCAGTATGTCCTTAAGAAAATTGAAAAGTTTAGATTAGGACAATAAGCAGTACACTGCAAAGCTTAAGTACAGTTTCAAGAATTACACTCTATTATCTCTATTATTATATTTTCCTAAATGGATTTAAGAGAATAAACTTCAATCTGTAGAAGTCCAAGGCTTACTAGCAAGAGCTGAAAGTAAAACTGAATTTTCCTAAGAATTTATTCTCACTCAAATTCATTTAAGAAAAATTACTAGTGCACAACTATTATTTTTTTTAAGTTCACAGCTAAGTATCAGATCCTGATCATCTGCGATGAGACTAAATTTAGCCTGTTGGGGGTGCCAGTGTGAAGGACCTGAATCAAGCAACATCATATTGCAAAGGTATCCAAAGTCAAGGGACATCAGAAAACTTTTAACAAGCTCAAACTTTTAAAAAACCTTCAGAAGAATGCACCTTCTGTACAAGCTCTCTAAAAACATGCTGCAGAACATAGTTATTGCAGAAACAGTCTTTCAGCTTTTAATTCCTAAAGTCACACATCATATCCAGCTCTTCTACACTTTTCAGAAGGCATCTTCAGCATTGAAGATGGACAACGCATTAAAAAACCATAGAAATCAGAGTTCAACCATACAGAAAAAAAAATACCTGTTTAAGAGCTGGATGCATCCAGATCCACAACTGCCTGTTTTCAGAGCCATCCCTCGGTTTCCAAATAAATGTAACAGGACCAAGCATATCCTCAGGATAGCGATCAGCTTGGTAAAGAGTCACCAAACCTTCGTACCTTCCAGACAGACAACAAGTCTCTTCAAACGTTAACCCTACAGAAGAAGATATTTATTGAAATACAAAGTAATCTCTTGTTTAAAAAGAATAAAAAAAGATAAGTTGATTTGTCTGCTGAGCTGCTGCTAATGCTTCACCACAATTATTTTATTAATAAGCAACTGAAAATAAGAACATCTAGTCTTAGTAGAAGACACTTTCATTGTGTTTTTCAACCAAAAATCAAAATTCAGTGTCAATTCTGTGACTACTATGGAAAGTGGCAGGATATTAAAAAAGGTTCATCCTTTAGTTTATTCGGAACCTTAATTTTACCTGTATCGATGCTACATATGCGGGCAAGTTGCTTCAGCAGCTCATTCTCTTTACCAGTCAACTCCAGGCAACAATAATATGATAAGTCCTGAAACAGCAAGATAGTGGTAAAGTGAGAATAACTCTTGAAAGTGAGCCTAGCAAGGGAAGACCAAACACGGTTTCACAACTTATACTGAAATAATAATTTTTAATTCACTAAGATTTGTGTCACAGAGAAGTTTTTAACTTAAACTTGTTAGTTATAGGACAGCTGTCCAATATTTCTCATTTGAGGGCCAACCCATCTCTCAAAAAAAAAACCCAAAAAGGACATGGAACAAAGCATCTGCCTTCAATAGCATCCTGCTCAGGTAGATAATGCAAGGATTTGCTCAATCTCTTAGCTCTTGAGAAGACTGAAGATGAGCATTTCAGTCATAAGACTCTTCTAAACACTCGTCTTGCCACCCTTCATTACAATTACAAAATCACTATTTTCATGCTTAGTAGGCTGTTATTAACAGCTAACACAGCAGTACTTCAAAGAAACAGAAATGTTCATTGTAGCTGCACAGTTGATTACTTCACCATGGCAAAATAACAAAGAAAACAGAACATAAACGTAGTACCTGAAGAAGGCAGTGTTTTGTCATGGCCCGGTAACAAGCTCTGTAGCTCTTCTCTGTGGGGCTGTCTCCTAAACAGTATCCCCATTTCTTTACCATATGAAATCTCTTTGCATGCCAAATATGTGTTTCCAGCCAAATATTCTTCCTTTGCCTGCGATTAAACTCTGCTACCAAATTGATGTGGCGCCTTCTAGCTTTGCGGCATTTACTTTTGGACTGTTCCTTCTTCTGATGTACAGCTTTCTCGGCCTATTTTTAAAAGAGAAGATACTGAAGCAAATCACAAAAGGATAAACTTCCATAGAAGAAAAAGGCTAACATATATAAGGAACAGGAATCACTAGCATGAAGTTACACTTTTTTCTGATGATAGGTCTCCGTAATTCTTGAGGGTAACTATCATTTTGAAACTTTATACTTAAGCCCTGTCTGCAGATGTGCATCAAGGTCTGACTGTAATCCACAGATAAACCAAAATCCCCACACATTCAGAAACTTATCAGTGAATAGTAAGATCTGCTACTTTGTGTATGAAGTTTTTGCCCATTACCAGTATGTCGACATGAACAAATGGAAGGTGACGTTAGGAACACCTGGAAATTTGAGCTCATATAGAGGCAGAATGGACTCTCAGACTGACAGGTAGGACCCTAAGGATTCTACAATATGTTCAAGGAACAGGAAAGGACTGTGGTGATGACTTGATCAAATTCTCTAATACCCAGTTAAGGTCTGAATTATTACAGTTAAATGCATGGCTGGAGAGGAAGGCTTCACTCTTGTGAAAAGAAATGGTAGCAAGAAACAGGGACTCTAAGACACACAGAAAAGTTCTTTGACATCCTTCGTGAGCTCATCAAGCAGTTAACAATAGACTACTGATTGTAAGAATAGCAAAGGAACAAGAATGCTAGAAAGTCACTGATAAAAACACAGAAAATACTGAAGTAACTCATGAAATCAAAACAGAAAAGCACAAAATAATGTTTCCATCAGAGCCACTGTTCCACCACACAGCAGGCAACATAAGCCTCTAGATCAATGGTATGTGACCAATTGGTTCAGAAAGACTATAGAGAAAAATGGATGTGGTATTGTAGATGAGAAATCTAAGTCTTTAGGCTTGTGTAGATATAAGAGATAGTCCAGCAAGTGTTCAGATTAAAACGGTCATGATGAAAGATCTAAGAAAATGGAAGAAAAAGCAGCAGAATCAGAAGAGGTAACTTCAAAGAAGTAGACTTTGAACACCAAAAAGTAACAGGCAGAACCTTTACAAATGGAAATAGGAAAGGAGACAAGTTGCAAGAAAACATGAAACAAAACAGCCCGTGCAAAATACACAAACCACCGAAAGACTGAAGAGAGAAAACCCAGCGGATGAAATACGACTGCACCAGGGCCAATTAAATGATATAAAAATCCAAGAGATACATGAGGACTAGAAACAAGGATGGGAGAATAAGTGTGAGCATGTACAGAGAAGGTAGGAAGGCTATCATGTGAAGGGAGTTGAACAAGCAGGACACATGAGAACCAGAATATTAAAACTCTGTATTATTTAACTGGGATACAGCATGTAACTAAGTAGCCCATATCTTCTTCCTTCAGCTCTCAGAAAACAGGCCAAATTGTGTCTCTTGTCATAACTAACACAGCAAAAAGAATGCTAATCAGAGCAGTAAAAGAAGAGCTACAGGTTATAAAGATCCCATAAAAAATGCCCTAAGGAACAGGTGCGGAAGTACTGAAACAATTTCTGCATCATAAGCAATTGTCTTCAGAGGTCTCAAAGAGCTCTTTGTCAATGCATGGAAAAAAAGAATGCAGAAGTATGTTAATCAGTAAACTTTAACACACAGAAAACTTACCAAACTAACTCCATCACTTTTGGAAGCGCCTACAGATAATGTCAGATCATTTCACAAGAAAATCCTGATGAACCACTTTTCAATATTTCATTTTAAAAACACATAGGAAGGCCAAAGGCTCAGTAAAGAGCGAGTAACTCCACTGAGGCTTTCTGTCTAAACTTTTGAGATACTGTCACAAAATGAGTTTCATGAGCAACCCGGAACAGTCAGTCTATAAGCCTTCAGCTCCACATAGCCTGCCAGCAACTCCAGTGTACCTCTCCCTTTTGGGTTCTACCACACAACTCACTGTGCTGGCCATGAATGGGCCGTGCTGGGCAGCATCACACCCTGCAGCTGCAGCAGGGGTTGCACAGTACAGAGGTGCTACTGAGGTCTCCTGTGTTCCCTGGGAGCACTGTCTGAACGACCCCTTTAAGACACTACCCTAAGAACTTTTCAAGGTGTCCAATAATCACAAAGCCAAGATCTACTGGAGTTACCATTCAAAGCTGAGGCACTTCCTGCATTTTGAACCCAAATGTCAGACAAAGTTTGAGAACCTGTGTACTCGGGGAAGCTTTGCAGGCAAGCTCAGGTCTGAACTAATGGGACAGCTGAACATTGTGCATTAGCTATGCCCACCATACAGTTTATCAAATACTGCAAAAGGCACTTATACCTCTTTCCTGGCAATCTCTTGGAGCCGCCTGGGTAGGCGTTTAATATTGTGACTCATAGCTCGCCTCCGCATGTGCCTAGGTAGGGTCTGGAAAACCAGGGAGTTTGAAGACTTCTGAGTAACTGCTTTCAACATGGCGTTGATCTCAGCAGCACGAGCTTGAGCAAAGGTAGACACTGGAATGAAAAGAACTGCATCAGAGCACAAGCAATGGAAAAAAAAATCAAAGAAAGGAACACTATGTAAATGACTGAATTCCAGTAGAGTGTTCACACTGCATCAGTCTAATGACTTCCTGAGCTTAAAGTATACTGCATATTCTTACTGGAGGTATTTCAATTCTTTAGCAGATACGGTTAAGAAAATACTTAAACATAAATGAATCTGAAAGCCAAGTAAAACAAGTCCTATTTGCATCAAGTCCTTTACTAAATTAGAGCAGCAGTCTTTTCAGGTGGCATTCAGAGAGATGAAAAACAACTTCAGCATGGAAAAAAAAAAGCAGTGATCATATTGCAGACTGTTTCAAAAGGATCAAATAAAAATCCAGAGGCTGGTCTTGTTTTATGCTTGTGGAAGTGTTTTGCTATCAGAGGCTGGTCTTGTTTTACGCCTGTGGAAGTGCCATCACAGCATCGTCCCATTTTGAAAAGTAAATCTGCTCTCCTAAATAAATGTTCTGCTAGATGGAAATTGTCTTTAACGTGCATCATGGGTAAAACCAGTTTCCTGGCTACATTAGAAGCAGATGAGTGTTGGTACTCATTTTGCTGATGAACAGAAACCAAAATGCATATTCCTCATTACAAGTGCAAGTTTTCAACTAAGAAGTCTGAAAGGACTCATTGAACAACACTCATTCCAGTACACAACTACTGTATTTTGGAGAAAAATGGGAAAAACAAAAGAACATAGCATCAGTTCTAATTTTTACTATTGCACAAAACCAAAGAAACACAGCAAATCATCACCATCAAGTTGCCCCAGACATATAAATTAGCAACTTTTTCAGATACACAAACCTGTTATGTATTTTGGCATTTCAGAAACACTCTGGTGTCCTCCTTGCCATCCTCCTCTTCTTCCTCTGCCCCTCTTTTGTCCTTTTGGAAAATACTGGTCTTTCCTGTAAGAGGACCCAGATGACTGATTCGAAAACTTCTGCTGCTGATACTGCTGCTCAGAATGAACATCTCCTGGAAAGTTTAGTGATAAAAAGAAGCAACAGAAATGCAGGTATATATAAACATATACACATATAAACATGTACATATCAACTATACACTTTTTTCCCTCAGAAGACTGCATTGCACGTTCCAACTGTTATCTTTAATCTATGTACCTGAAAAAGCCATCAGAAACCAGAAGAATTTAACTGTTTTTTGTAGGAAGGAGCAAAAACTTTGTATAAGCCCTAACTTCCTAGATCATTGCATCTGCTTAGGAACCCTTCAGTCACCTAAATACTCAGCGACACTTCAACATTATTTTTTTGTTCAACCAGAGAGATGCAATTTGTCACCTTCTGAAGGCCTCACGGTAACAGGCCCTGCTCTTACGTGTCTTTCCAGAAATATGTTACAAAACAAAACATGAAATGGGGGTGTGAGGTGATGTATTGCTACATATAGTACGCAGGTCACAACACACGGACGAAAAAAGCACCTGGCGTAGAGGCTGACAGGATCCTTCAGCTGTAAAGGTTACCTGTGCACAAAACGCTGCAGCAATGACCCACCAACGCTGCCATTTTAGGGAAACGCCTTGCTGCCTCCTGCCAATAGAGAAGCCGGAGCACCAAACTGGTTTGAGCTGATCTGATGGTAAAGCAGTGCATTTATCACGGGGCTAAAGCAGCTCCTGGGGCTCACAGAAAGCAAACGGAAGACTAGAAAGCACAGCGGGCGGACAGGGATCGGGGGGGTGCAATGGAAGAGATGCTACAGAGACGCGCGTGTTAGCAACGTTCACGCCCGCGCCGGACATGAAGGAGCCAGCGCAGGAAGCCGTGCGGTGCCTCACCGGCGGGCACCTCGCCGGCCCCGGAGCTAAGCACACGGACACGCAGCCCTGCGAAGGCGGGGGGAGACGTTCCCTGCACGGGCACCTCCCCGGGCACCCGTACCTGCGGGCGGGCCGGGCCTGCTGCCGCCGCCGCCGCCGAGGAACGGCCCGGGCTCCGCGGCAAGGGTGACGCTGGCCGGCTGGTTCCTCATCTTCTTGGCGCGCTTCTTCTCCTTCGCTGCCGACATCTCGAGTAAGGCCCGCAGGCGGCCCGCAGGCAAGAACGGCCACCGGCCCGCTCGCCACGCGGCCTCCGCCCGCTCGCCACGCGGCCTCCGCCCGAGCCCCGTCCTGCGCACGCGCGCGGCCCGGCGGGACTGCATTTCCCAGGCGCCTCGGGGAAGGCGTGNCAGCAGTGCGGGCGGCAGCCATGGCCTCTCTCGTGAAGAAAATAATCATCAGCGCTAAGGCTCCCGCTGCGCTGGGGCCCTACAGGTACGCCTTAGCCAGAGGGAGTCCCCTCGCAACACGCTGCCGGGAGCGGGAGCCGATTTAGCCGGGGAGGTTTCCAGCGGGTCCCTGAGCGGTCCCTGTCAGGCGGCTCTAGAGGCATCTGGGTCATCCCCCGCCCCGCTCACCGCTGCCCCCCGGGACACGCGGGGTCCTGCAGCACGGACAGCGGCGCGGTTCAGCGTGGCCCGGGGCAGGGAGCGGGGCGCTGCTCGGCGCTTTGGGTGACGTTTCGAAGCGTCTCGCAAAAAGTCAGCTTGGGAACGTAATTCTGAAACTAGCGATAAGCAGGGAATAGGAAAAAACAAACGAACCGCAAGAGAAAGAATGATTGGTCTCGAGGGAAAAACGCTTAGCTGGGGAAAAAAACCCCAAAACCAAAGAAAAACACGGACTCGATGATCTTAAAGGTTCTTTTCCAACCTAAATGTTTCTGAACATGGGAAGTTAACAGTGAACGCTAAGACTGGAGACGACGGAAAGTGAAGGCAGAGCCCCATCCAGGACGTGCTTTGGCAGCTGGAGAGTNGGCGCTGCTCGGCGCTTTGGGTGACGTTTCGAAGCGTCTCGCAAAAAGTCAGCTTGGGAACGTAATTCTGAAACTAGCGATAAGCAGGGAATAGGAAAAAACAAACGAACCGCAAGAGAAAGAATGATTGGTCTCGAGGGAAAAACGCTTAGCTGGGGAAAAAAACCCCAAAACCAAAGAAAAACACGGACTCGAGGATCTTAAAGGTTCTTTTCCAACCTAAATGTTTCTGAACGTTGCACTGGGAAGTTAACAGTGAACGCTAAGACTGGAGACGACGGAAAGTGAAGGCAGAGCCCCATCCAGGACGTGCTTTGGCAGCTGGAGAGTTCCCTGCCTGAGAACTGCAAACCTTTTCTGATCTTCAATGTGACTGCCAGCAGGTGTTAAATGCTTTTCAGTCGAAAAACTTGATGCTGTGAAAATATATAAGATGTTGTTCTTTTGCTTTCACAAGTTCTAACAGTTCCAAATGCAATTTAAAGGGGAAGAAAAAAATCCCAGTTTTAATTGGATAAAGGTTTCTCTTTGCTATTTGGATATAAAAAATATTCAACAACTATGGTAGACTCTTCTAACTAAGATACTAAGGGATTTTTACTCCTTTAGTTTAAACTTTCCACTTGTAGCATCTTAGTGCCTTGCAGGTGTGCTTTTGTGTCCATTGCTTTGAAACTGAGCTTGCTCAGCTTCAAACTGTGTGTTCTTTATTGGAGTTATGAAGATGGAGAAATACAAAGTGTAGAATCAGAGAGATGTGCCATGAAGGTTAACTTTTGTAAACAGTAAACTGCTAGTGGATTGCAGCCAGGGCCTTGGCCTGGCTTGTGGTTAGAACATGTAAGATATGGGAAGGCAACAATTCTTCAGCAGCGCACACCACTGGCCTAGCTCTCTGCTTCTGTTGTGGATTAACTGCACTTCATCATTTTGTGCATATTGGTAGTTCTTGTGCAGCCCGTGAATTGTATGGTGGGTCTAAAAATAAGTTTATCACTAACTTAGTTTATCAGGTTTCAATAAGCTTGTCAAAGTCCAGTGAGCAAAAGTTGCACAAGAAACGGTGCATCTCTGCTGTGAAGTCTGAGCACAGTAACAGAGGAACGAGGGCTTAATATGTAATGAAGAATTGGGGTGTGGGAGATGCATTCCTTGATTCTGCTACAGCCCCTCAATATACTTTTTGCTTTTGTATTTTTGTATAGTGCATTCAATTTCCAGTAGATGTGAGTGTGTATGTGTATATGTCTATGTCATTGATGTTAATAAACTCTTTAAAACACACAGTAGAGAGATACTGTTCTTGCATTAGTGAACAATCACTTGTGTGAAGAAGATCTGATTAACTTTGCAGTCCTTGCCTTTAAGAAGGTGGCTTCTTAACACCATCTTTCTCATGGGTACTGTTCTTCTAACATCATAATGTCTGTCCAGGAATGCAGTTAGGTGTACTGAAACATGAACAACTTTAGGCACATGTTCAAATCTGTGCTGAGTCAGAGATTAATGAGCAGCTACAATTGACCCTAGTTATAGGATACATCTGCAGTTACAGTGTGATTGAGGTTTGTGTAGTTGAAGTTTCTCTGAGCTTCTTTCATGCTTCACTCGCTCATTCGACTGCAGTAGAAGTGCACTCTTTAGTTGGTAAATTGTTAATAGACTCAATTTGTTAACTGATTGAAGGGGAGA
>WBNH01004195.1:512813-575166 GCA_013401255.1 Urocolius indicus | reverse complement strand
GTGGGGAGGGTCTCAGAAGTTTTGTTTTCCACCTTACAGAGCTGTTTGGAAAAGCGTGATGCCAACAAAAATATCAGCCCAGGAGAGGGGAGGTGAAGGGGTGGAGATGGGGAGCCGGGAGCGCTGCCGGCGGGTAAACACACGGCACGGCTGCACCGGTGCCTTTCACATGGGGCATTTCCTCCTGGCTGGGGCTGCTTCGGCTGCTCTGCTGAGCACTGGGCTCAAGTTCTTGCCATTACCCTGGGGATGAGGGGGGTACCCGCAGCAGATGTCTCCTGTGGGAGAGCAGAGTCAAGTTCCCTTCAGAGATGGTGGGAGCAGGGCAGGATGCAGGTGAGGAATAGGAGCTGACTGTGTGCACCCCAGATCCTCACCCTAAGGGATTTTATCCCCCTGTCCATGCCCAGCAGGGAGGGGAGCTAAGGGTGAGCTCAGCCTCCAGCTTTGGGAGGGCAGCACAGGCGGGTGCCTCCCTCTTTGCTTCCTCCAGTTGCTGATGGCAGCGATATCACCCCGTATCACCCCTATTTCATTTTCTCCAGGGTATTTTTAGGCTGTTCCACCCTTGCTGAAGAGGCTCTCAACAGGGAGCAGGCTCTGCCCTGGGCTGGCCTGGCCACAGAAACTGAACAGCAGCCCCATTGCTTTGTGTGCCTTTATCTGTGGCTCATTTCCACCTATTATGCAGCTACGAGTGCCTCCACAGCTTACACTGGGTTTGTCTGCAGCAGAGTCAGGATGTGGGGAGAGGAGCTGAGCTTTGTGTTGAGCCATGGGCTACCTGTGCTACACTGACCCTCTGACAGCCTCGGCCAAAAGGACAGGACATTACAGAAGGGAAAGTTGTTTTCAGTGGGAGAGTGGCACCAGCAGCACAACTGTGTGCCCACACTCCTCCTCACCCCAGCCCCTTCTCCCACAGGAGTCAGCAGCTTCCCTCCCTCCCCCACAGCCCCCAACCCTCACCCACCCTCCCTGAGACAGCTGAGGGGCTGCAGGAAGCACATCAGTCATCTTTATTCCTTCATCCAACTTTTATTCAACAAGATACAACGCTGAGTCTGCCACAGGGAGAGGAAACAGCACTGTGGGCACGTAGCCCCTCGCTCATAGCAGGACCTTCCCCTTTCACAGCAGCAGTGGGCTGGGGAAGTCAGGGCAACTGCAGCTGGTTCTTCCCTCCCACCCTGGCACCTCAGTCCACAGCAGGACACGATTAGTGCAAAGTAATAAAACCAACAACCCCCCTAGACCAGCAGCTATTAGGGTAATTCCTCCCCAAAAAAACACAGGTTAAGAGCACGTGGCCTGGACTGGACACAGCCCCCCAGATTCCACCCCCCCCCACCCCTTCCACTGCAACTTGAAGACAGAAAGCTCCATGGTCAGCCCAGGAGGTTAAAAATAACTTAGAGACATAGATCACATGGGAAAAGGTCCAAGGCAGGGAGAACTCACCCTCCCCAGGGCACAGAGCCATGACCTGCAGCCATCAGGATCAGCTGGTCACGACTGCTGCTGGTTTAACTCCCCCCAGTGCCTCACAGGGAAGGGGCAGCTCCTGTGGCAAGTCCCAGGGCAGGAGCCACTGGCCACACGAGCAGGATGGGGCTGGTGAGCAGGAGCTGTCAGACAGCGCTGCCCCAGCCCAGCTCCCACCAAGGCATCCCAGGCTCAGAGGCTGGAGGCCAGCGGCTTCCCACGGCCACGTGCCCGGGACAGCTCCAGCAAGCCCCGGCCAAGCTGCAGCTTCTGAGGGGCAGCAGCCTCCTGCCACAGCCCCGGGGACAGCCTGTTCCCAGCTGCTTGGCCCTGGGGATCTCTCCCTTTCCCACGACAAGGCACATGGGACACGCTATCCCAGGGAACTCTCTGCAGTTTCCTTCCTCGCAGCATCTGTGGGGAAAACGGGAGAGAGCAGAGGCTGCACCCAGGGCAGCTTCTGAGCATCACATCCCGGGACAGGAGGTCTCTGCAGGCACAGCAGCGGGCAGGAGGCAGCTGCCTGCCCACAGCCAGCACCTCCCCAGGCAAGAGGGACAGAGGAAGGTCCCCTCAGCCAGCCAGGGCCAGCCCAGCACTACACATATTGCTTTTTGGAGGCTGAGCTGCTGGGTCGGCTGCAGAGCTTCTCCTCAGGAGCGGGGGCTTCAGCGGTCCTGGGGGCATAGGGGTCTGAGAGAGGCTGGCTGCTGCTGCCCAGCGCCAGGTTCTCCTCGTTGTGGAAGTTGGCCCAGTTCTGTGCACTGGAAAGCTTGTTGTAGTGCTGGTAGGGTGGCGTGTGGCTCTCAGCCATGGGCAAGAAGTGGTAGTGCTTGGGTGGGTAGGGACTGGAGACCATGGCATCAGGGAAGGTGTCTGGGCTCGGTACAGCCGGTCCCGACACCTTCTTGATGTTGCTAAGCAGGCTCTTGCAGCAGAGGTGGAAAAGCTCCAGGAGGTTCAGGATTAAGGAGATGAGGCCCATCACCAGCATGAAGATGATGAAGATGCTCTTCTCGGTGGGGCGGGAGATGAAGCAGTCTACCTGATGGGGACAGGGGTCCCTCTGGCACACGTAGCGGGGCACCATGGAGAAGCCATAGAGGTACCACTGGCCAACAAGGAACCCAGCCTCAAAGATGCTCTTGCAGATCACGCTGGTGATGTACGTCCACATCAGCGCCCCTCGGATCTTGAGCCGCCCGTCCTCCGTCATGTAGATCTTGGACATCTTCTTCTCCACAGCTGCCAGAGCCTGCTCGATCTTCGGGTCCTTGCTGTGGATAGCCCGCAGCTCGCTCTCCTGCTGCTTCAGCTTCTCCTCCTGCCGGGAGAGATAGACAACGTGGCCCAGGTAAATCAGGGTCGGGGTGCTGACAAAGAGGAACTGGAGCACCCAGTAGCGGATGTGGGAGATGGGGAAGGCTTTGTCGTAGCAGACGTTGGTGCAGCCCGGCTGCTTGGTGTTGCAGACGAAATCCGACTGCTCGTCCCCCCACACGGACTCCCCGGCCAGGCCCAGGATGAGGATGCGGAAGATGAAGAGCACGGTGAGCCAGATCTTCCCAATCACAGTCGAATGCTCCTGGACTTGGTCCAGAAGTTTCTCTAAGAAGCCCCAGTCGCCCATCTTCTAGGGACTCTTGTGCCTCTGCCAACAAAGAGGGGAGACAACTCAATTCTCTGTCCCAGAGGCACATGGGGCCACGCGGGGCTCAGGCTTTCTCAGGACACAGCTGCTCTGCAGAGGGTCTCAGCAAACCCACCAAGGAGCATCCCACACCCGACAGAGGAAGCCAAGAAGGATTTCTGAGCCCAGGAGTGCTTCTCCTACACCCCATTACCCAGAGTAGAGATATGGGGTGAGGGGGGAAAGAGGCAATGCAGAGATTCACCTCCATGGCTGGGGGTGTCACAGGTCAGCTGGTGTGGGGCTGCCCTGGGAACTCAGAGCCACAGCAGCAAAGAGGGCACAGAGGAGGCTCACAGGAGCAGCCCAGGTTTGCCCTGTCCTACAGCTCACTGCCATGGCATTACCCAAGGACAGACATCAGCAGGGTCAGGGTGAGAGGAGTAAAACCCCGTGGGGTTCAGCAGCCACCCCAACACCCACTCAGGGCTCACCTCAAACTGAAGGGACAACCCACAGCCAGCTCCTTTGCTGGGGGGACAACGGGATCCCAAGTCCCCAGCAGCCTTTCCCTCCTCCCTGCCCAGGACATTCCCCATCCTGGGGGACCCCCGATGTCACTCACCTCACCCCGAGCCGCTGCTTTCTCCCACAGCCCAGCGCTGTGTCGGGACTTTTCCCACGGCTGCCAGCGAGCGCAACCCGGCTGCGAGTGAAGTAAAGCGGCCGTTAGCCCTGGCTCTTAATTAACCTCTGCCAATTAAGCAGGCAGAGGTACCAGCTGGGTCCGTTAAAGGGACAGCCAGGCGCGGTGGGGTGCAGGCGGTGCCGGGGTGCGGGTGTCCCCTGCTCGCTGTGCCCCACGCTCCCCGGCCACGTCCCGCACTGGCAATGAGAGACCGAGCCGAGCCGTGCGGTTCTGAGCCGTGCGGGGCCCGGGGGGGAGGAGCACGGGCAGGAACTTGGGGGCCGGGGCTCGGTGCTGAGCCACAGGTTATGGGGAGCCGATCCGCCCCATCCCCGGTCCGAGGGGGCGGCCCCGGTGGGATGGAGAGGGGGCGGGGGTCTGTGGAGAACCGCCCGGTTGGGACCCCCCCTCCCCCCCCCTCCCCATCCCTCCACGGGACAATCATCGGGGCTGAAGCCAAGGGGGAAGCCCGGGAGTTCCCCAGAGGGAAAACGCTCGGACTGTGCCTACGCGTGGGACTCGGAGCCAACTCACCCCCCACTCCGCGCCCCTGCAGCCGCCGCGCTGTCGGAACCCGCGGGAAGCCGAGGGGATGTCCCTGGCACACGGAGGAGTGTCCCCTGGGATGCTCCGTCCCTTGTCCCTCCGGCCGTGCCGCTCTCCCCGCGGGTCTCATCCTGGACGGGCGCTGGGTGGTGCTGGAGCCACACCAGAGCCCGGCACTGCCCCGGCCCCGCAGCCCTTCAGCCCCACCGGCTCCCGGGACTGGGCTGTGCCAGGGATCCCGGGCTGTGACCTCCAAGAGGGGTTTAAGCGGAGCTTTGCTGTCGGGGAGGTTCGGATGGGATGCAGAGGTGAGATGGAGAGGGGACGGCGGGTGGGCAGATGCTGATGTTTCACGGATCAGCTTGAGTTCCGCTGTCTTTAAGGGGGCAAACCCCGTCCCGTCCTGTCCTGCAGAGGCTGCGGAGGGCTGGCACGCTTGGCAGGGGCTGAGAGGCACTGGGCTACCAGCACTGGGACTTGGGCCAGTCCATGCACACGCAGCGGGGAGCTGCTGCGGCACTGAGCTCTGGCAATTCCTCCTCTCAGGCAGTGCTGGGGCTGTGTGCAGGCCACAGCTGCACACCATCGGCACGTTTTATATCAAATACTTGCTGTGTTTCGGGTACCGGCCGGGTGCTGCTCTGGGCCGTGGCACCAGGCTGTAGCGCAGCCCAGTGCCCACCTCGCAGAGGTCACCGTGAACGTTGCTCCCCCTCCCATCACCCCTGAGTTGAAGAAGAGCACGCAGGTGTCCTAAAGTAGGTTCCAGTGCTGGTGCCAGAGCTACTTCCCAGCCTGTTTGTACTATTCAACCTCCTGGAGCATCTTTCCTCCGGCACAGGCTGGCACCAGCAGTGACACGGGTGACACAGTGACAGGGAGCTGGAAGCGATTTTCCTTTCCCCTCTGGCAGCATGTGCATCACCATCACGGCCTCTGGCAGTGGCACGAGCCCTGGCTGTGCCAGCACACACCACGACACCCTCGTGGGTCTGGGGAGGTGTGGATGGGCTGAGCAGAGCTGTGTAACTTGGCTTAAGGGGAGATTAAATCGAAATCAGTTCTATTTATTGTAATATTTAGCAAGGTTTAATAAATAATTGATGCTGATCCTGCCTTGATTTCCTTGGGGGCCAGCGGGAGGTGCTGGTGAGTCAACGTTTCATGATGTGTGACGAGACAGGAGGAGGTGGTCTGGGCACACTGGGCATGGGGCTCAACCCACACTGCCCCAGATTGAGACAGTGGGTGAGGAGGGAGGGAGGAAAGGAGGGAGCAAGACCTGGCTGCAGGCTCCTGGGGAACCTCTGCATTTCTTCTGCCCTCCCCACCCCGACTGGCCGCATGCAGAGCAGGTCTCAGCATCCACAAACACCATTATTGGCAGCTCACGCCGTGTGGGACGTGTCTGTCCCAGGCAAGAGGGCATGCAAAGGCACCAAGGGAAGCTGCAGAGACAGCAAGAGCACTTAGGCAGGACACTGGCATGGTGCTTGCATGAAAAAGGAGAGAAAAGTGCTCCCACCCCAGTACTGGCAAAGTGGGCAACAGTCCTGCTGCTCCATGGTTACTCTGGATGCACGAAGAGGGCTCTGGCCATGGCACTGAGGCCAGAACTTTGGGACTGTGCATGTGAAGGCACAGCGAGCCAGGAGGGCTTGTCACCACGCTGGATGACACCAGCCCTGCCTGGGCACCAACCACACGTTCACACCCAGCACGGGAGCAGCAGGACTGCAGGAACCAAGAGAAGCTGTTGGGACATGGGAGCCCCTCCATGCTCCCTCCTGCCAGCCCCCCTTCCCTGTGCCCTCAAAGCTCTTGGCTAGGCTCGTGGCCAGGCTGGGCTGTTCCGTGTCAGGGCCGGCTGCTGGGCGAGTCGTGCGTGGTGTCGGTCGGTGTGATGGCCAAGCGCCACGGTACCAGTGCTGGCAGAGCTCCAGGGATGCCCTTGCCTTACCTGTGTCTGCTTGGGCACCCACGAGCCTCTCTCTCAGAGGACTTCAGTTTGTTGGGTTTAGTCACTTTTCACATGGGTTGACTCTCCAGGGTTCGGGGACTTGGCAGGTTTGAGAAGCTGCTGGGCTGAGGGGGAGGCGAGGCGAGGCAGCTGGGATGGGCGAGCTCACAGCTCCTCTCCTCTGTGGGAAGAACAGACACCCTCAGGTTTGCCCATGAGCAGGAGGCACCCACCTGCCACTGAGCCACCAGGACACCCAGGGATGTGCCCATGGATGAGTCTCCCCTCCCTTCACAGCCATGGAGGTCCTGGCTGAAGAGCCCGATGGTGGCACTTCTAGTGGTCACCTCTGCTGCCAGCCAGCCCTGGCACACTGCAGGACCCTTCTCCCTCCCCTCATCCCTCCCACATCCCATCACACAGCAGCCAGGGAAGGAACTGCCACACACCTAGGCTGGGACTTGTCCTTCTCCTCTGTTTTGAGGTGGCACTGGCAGGTGGAGGCTTTGCTGTAGCTGACGGAGCGCTTGGACTTCTTCCACTTCCGTGCCTTTCGGACAACCCGCTTGAAGATGAGGTAGAAGATCTCACAAACGGTGAGGACAATGCAGATGGAGGAAGCTCCGACCATGAAATAGGTGAAGACCCTCTTCTCGGTCGGCCGAGCGATGTAGCAGTCCACCGTGTTGGGGCAGGGCTCTACGTGGGAGCATTTGACCAGCCGTGGCAAGTCAAAGCTGTCCCACATCCTATGCAGGAGGTAGAGGAACAAGATCTCTATGATGAGCTTAAAGAAGAGGCTGAGCAGGTAGGTCCACCACAACCCGCCGTGCTTCTTGCCCGTGTTGTTGTAGAGCTTGGGGCAATTCTCCCCGTTCTTCTCCCGGTTTTTCTTCTCCCTGTCCTCCCGATAGGCCACGTGCATGATGACCAGCAGAGACGGGCAAGTGACAAAGATGAGCTGCAGGGCCCAGAGGCGGATGTGAGAGATGGGGAAGAAGCTGTCGTAGCAGACGTTGGTGCAGCCCGGCTGCCGCGTGTTGCAGTCAAAATCCTTCTGCTCGTCTCCCCACACCCGCTCGGCCGCCACCACGTACACCAGGACACGGAAGACGAAGACCACGGAGAGCCAAATGCGCCCGAAGGCCGTGGAGTATTTGTTGACCCCGCTGAGCAGCCCCTGCAGCGTTTTCCAATCCATGGTGGCTGGTGGAGAGCAGAGTCACCCGAGCTGGGGAAGCAGAGGCACAAGGTTGGGGGTGTGGGGAGGGGAGATGGCAGCGGGACGGCTCATCTCTGGCTGCCCTTCCCCTCATTCGCCTGCCAGAGGCTCTCCCTCACCACATCACGCTGCTTTCAGGTGGAGGGGGCCCCATCCCAGTTGCAGAGTGTAAAGCCCAGTCCCCCCCTCTGCTGCTGACAGTCAGGGCTGACTCAGCCTCTCTGCTCTTCTGCTGGTGCCTTTGTTGTAAGGGATGAGCCACCTGGCCAAGCCCCTGAAACTTGGTTGGTGCCAATTGGCAGCAAAACCCCCTGGCATGGGCCAGGACCAACACCCTGCCCTGCATGCCCTGCATGACCTGCATGCCCTGCATGACCTGCACGCCCTGCATGACCTGCACCAGCACACTTTGGGCACAGATGGAAACCTTCCCCATGAGGGACATCCCAAGGGCATCTCAGGTTTGGCCCCAGCTGGTCCCAACCTCACTTTCTACATGAGTTAAATGGGTTTAAACTGCCCACTGAGCTTTGCTGACCCTGAGGGCTGAAGGAGAAGTGGCTGCTGCAGAGCTGTGGTGCTGACACAGGCCAGGGACCGGTTTTCTCTCTTGCAGGTGATGCCTGAGGCAGCCAAAGCCTGAGGGAGAGCTGAAAGTAAGAGCCTGTGTGCCTGGCAGTACATTGCCCAGGCCCTGCACCAGCCAAACCGGCTCCACAGCTCAGCCCTGGGCTGCCCCTGTGCGAGGAGAAGAGGGAGGGAAGGAAAAGAAGCCCAGCCTAGAACTTTACTAGTGCCTGGATTTACCAACTCCCGTTGATTTTGACCCAGAGGTGAGCTGGCAGCTGTTGGCTCTGTGCTCTGAAGGTGTCTCCCTGACAGAGGCTTTCCCAGGACAGCAGGCTGGGTCTGACCCCACACCGCTGGCTTTTAAGGAGATGCTGTAACACACGGAGCTGATGATGTGAGCACAGGGGGATGCGGGTTTGCAGTGAGGGGGTGAAGATTAGAGTGAAGCATCCCAAGACCCCTGGGTAAGCAGGGAGAGCTGAGCCCTCGAAGCACAGAGCTGAGCAGCAGCAATGCTCAGAGGAGACTCTTTGCAGCCTCTGCAAGAATCTGTCTGATTTCATAAGGAACTGCTGAGTTTTCATAGCGTTGTTTGGGTTGTTGAAGCCCCTGAAGCTGCTGCAGTCCCAGCCCTGCCCTCACCCTGCCCAGCCCAGCACTGATCCACAGCCCTCAGCACCTCAGCCCCACAGCTTTGGGATCCCTCCAGGGCTGGGCACTGCCCCAGCTCCCTGGGCAGCCTGGCACAGGGGCTGACACCCCTCTCAGGGAAACAGTTCTGCCTCAGCTCCAACCTCAACCTCCCCTGGGGCAACTTGAGCCCATTTCCTCTCGTCCTGTCATTCATCACTGGAGAGACCAACCCCCAGCTCCCTGCAGCCTCCTGTCAGGGAGTGTCAGAGAGGGCTCCTGTCTCCCCTCAGCCTCCTCTTCTCCAGCTTCAACACCCCCATTCATTCCCTCAGCCCCTCCCCAGCACCCTTGTGCTCCAGCCCCTTCCCCAGGGGTCAGCCACCTCTTCGTGTGCCACAGGAACGCTCCTGCTGTGCCCACAGAGGTGGGTTTGCAGCCTTAGGTGCCCAAGTGCTGATTCCTTCCTCCCCAGCTACTCAGGTCAATCAGCACCATGTGCTCTGATGCCCACTCCTTGGGGCTGCTGCCCACCCAGTGCCCGCCGAGACGTACCTGGAGGGGACTGAGGCTCAGGCTCAGGCTCTTGCTCAGCGCAGGCTGCAGGGTGGGAAATGCCCAGTCTGGGGCATGGCCTGGGGTGTACTGGCACACGGCTGATCAGGATCCCCTTGTCCAGGGAGGGCTGTGGAGAAGGAACAGAGCCTGGAGCACTGCTCAGAGCCCAGGGGCTGCCTGAGAGCTCATCCCTGGCTGAGGCCACCCCGCAGCAAACCCCAAACCTGTGCTGGGGACACACGGAGAAGCGTGGCTGAGCTGAGTGGGGCTGAGCTGGGATCCAGTCCCAGAGTGTGCCCAGTGCCAGGACAGTGCCTCTGCCTGTGCCCACACACCCATCCGAAACCAGGAGACTCTCCTCCCTGGCAAACAGCAGCGAGCCGAGTCCTGCCCGACCCTTCACTTTAAACTGGGGAGAGAGGAGCTGCTGTTCCCTCCTCAGCCAAAAGCTGGTGCTGCAGCAGGATCCCAGAGCCCCTGCACACCCTCCCCCTGCCCCCCAGGGCTGCTGCCCCCTCACCATCCTGCCAGTTCACCCCTGTTCCCATCCCCAGAGCTCTCTGCCCAGCACTCACCTGCCTGGCACCCGCGTGCCCAGCTCAGCCCAGTGCTGCTCCCAGCCATGGACCCTCGGTGCGGAGGGAAGGGGACATGAGCTCCGTGCCAAGCCCCGTGCTGGAGTGTGTTGGCAGCCAGGCAGAGCACAGGCACCTGTGCAGCTGTGTGCTCAGCAGTGCTGCAGCACCGGTTTGCCTCCCACAAAGCCCCTGTTTGCCTCCCGGGCCGGTGCCCGACGTGCCAGCCCTCTGTGTCACTGCCAGGTCCTGCCCTGTGTGGGTGCAGGGCGGTGGGCCCCAAAGCACCCTGCTCCTGCCCGGGGCACAAACTCACAGCCCCACAGGACAGGGACCTCAGAACTGCCTGTGGGGTCCCAAGGTAGCTCTGTTTGCTTCTCACTTTTGTCCACTTCAAGCAGAGCAGCCCCACCACAGCTCCCACCTGGACTCTATCAGCAGCACAGGCTCCGTCCCCCTCAAACCAGCAGGTCCCCAACAGCCCTGTGAGCACCCCACAGCTCTCCCCAATGTGCTGGAGGTACCTGCCTGGCTGGAGAAGGGCCAGTGGGATATGGTTGTCTCCCTCTGTGTCTCCTGCAGCCCCTCCTGCGTGCCTGGGTTGCGTCTGCAGCGTGTGCAGGGAGGGGAAGGGTAGTTGTTCTGTTCCCAGTAACTGGGTGAGTCTGGCAAACAGCTCCCGTGGAGGCTCTTGTCTGGGCACATGCACACACACGCTCAGGTTGAACAATAAAGGCGGGTCAAACGTTGTGGTGAGATCAGTGGGGCTGGATTCCCCCAGCAGCTCCTGCCCAGGGCTGCTCCATCCCCAGCCCCTGTAGCTCAGGGCTCTGCAATCAGTGGCAAGACCAAGGTGGCGAAGGGCCAGCAACTGGCCTCAAACCATCCCTCCAGCCACAGGTCAGGCAGCAACCGTTGCTAAGAATCACAAACGACACCACTCAAACCCACTTCTTCTCAATCACTTTGCCTTAGTAATAGTTTTGCAACAGCTCATTGGTGTTTCCATCCTCCAGGAACCTGCAGCCACCACCCTCCCATGAGTGACACCAACCCGGGTCCCCCCCCATGCCACAGGACCCTGTCCTACCAGCTGCCCCCAGGGCACTGGGATGTGTTCCTACAAGGGGATATCCCTCTCCCCAGAGTGCTGGTGGCTCCCAGGAGGCTGAGCCCCCCCCCTCTCCCTGCCTGGGCACACGGGTGCTGGGCTCAGCCTCTCTGCACCATTCCCAGCAAGGAATGTGTTTCCGCTTGCCCGAGGTTTACCCGACCTCTCTGCTGCTCTGAGGCTTTCCTGACGTTCCTCCTCCTCATTCCTCACTGTGGCATTTTCCCAGGCAGTCCTTGGTCCATAGAGCCTGAAGTGTCACCTCTCCAGCCCTTCCCCTCCCATAGGGAAGTGTTTGAAGAGCCCAGCCGGGTGCTCGATGCTCTGAGGTGTTTGCTCCCCGCACTCGTGGCAGATCATGAGCTGCTCACCCAGCAGCTTTTTGGCTCCAGGAGCTTAGATGAAGTGTGTGTGTGTGTGTGTGTGTGGTGTTTGCTGGGCTGGGGATGCAGCAAGGAGAGGCCACAGGAATGGGAGATCTCATGGGAGACTGGGGGTGAGCTCAGAGGAGGGAGCAGACACAGACACCTTCATCCCAGCTGCCAGGAGCCCGTCCCCAGCCCAGAGCTGTTGGCAGGCTCAGGAATTTGAGCTATGCTGAGAACCACGGGCAGGTCTGACTCCTTGTGAAGGCAGCAGCTCCTTGTCCCATGGTGAAACCCTGTGAAGGGTCAGGTGAAGAGGCCAGATCCCCCTCAGCAGCCTTTCACCTGCAGGTCTGGCATTTCAGGAGAGGCTGCAGTGAGAAAGTTCAGGGGCCTTTTGACAGGGGCAGAAGATTTCCCCTCAGGCAGTTGGGTGGGGAGTGGAAACACCCTGTGTTTTTGCAGCACTGAGCCAGATATTTGGGTGTCCCAGTAAAGGGCAAAGCCCTCCACCCTCCCTGCCACCCTTCTGAGGGTACAGGGACAAGGTGCCAATGTTGTTCAGCAGCTCTCAGCACCTGGGAGCCCTCAGAGGAGCTTCAGGTAGATGCCCAGGGTATGTCACCCTGCTCTGACTCCACGGAGTGACAAGTGAAAGGCTTCAGTGCCAGATATGAACCCCCAAAGCACCCAACCTTGGGTCCTCTATAAAGGAAAAGCCCGAGCAGCCGAGCAGACACACACCACAGCAGCAGGAAAAAACTCAGTGGCTTTAAAAGGCTCTTAAATGAAGTGTGTGTGTGGTGTTTGCTGGGACTCAGCAGTACCTTTTATCTCCAGCTCTGTGCCTGCCAACAGCATCCCAATGGTCCAAATCCAGGGCAATGTCCCCGGGGATGAGACTCTGTCTGCCCCATAGGCGCTGGGGCACAGGAGTCACAGAGTCACGGGAGCCTGGGAGCCGTGGCCAGGGCTGGACAGAAACCAGACAGTTTCTCTTCAGTCCCCAGCAAACAGGCAGCTTTGGGGAGGGAAGAAATATGTCAGAAAGAAACAAATCAGGAAGGAAAGACTCAGTAGGCAATAAGTGGCATGTGAGCCCTTCCACAATCCTCCTCCAGGCTGGAGTTAGTGATGGGTTTGTTTTAAATCCCCTCTACCCAAAGTGCAGGGGGCTTACTAGTCACCCCATGAGCAAACAGAACCCTCTGTACGATGACACAAAGCCTGGCAAAGGCTCAGCTTTTATTGTGACATCCCTCAGTTTATTTCCCTCGGCCTGTCACAGCCCAGCCCCGTGTTTCTGCAGCACCAGCATCGGCTGCCCTGGGTGCACAGCAGAAGAACACGGCAGAAACCAGCAGCCAGACGATTCCCACCCCTGGATGGTGCAAGATTCCCCCTGGAGCTGTGGGGAGCTGCAGAAATCCTCCCTCCCAGAGATAAAACAACACAACAACAACCAGCGACTGGCCGGTTGGGTCTCCCAGCTGCGGCTTTTATGTACACAAAGGGGACAGGGTGGCAGCTCCAGGGCTGGTCTCTGCCCTCAGCGGGGCTTGGACACGTGGAACACCTCGGGATTTTGCTCATCGAGGACAGACTTGATCAACAGCAGCCAACCTTGCTTGAAAACAAACAGCCCAGCCCTTGCTCTTTTAAATCGGGCACTGGCTTGCACACAAAGAGCATTTTTGTATCCTCTGACCTGAAAGGCTTCAGTAAAGAAAATGTTCAGGTGGGTAATTCAGCAAGCAGGGACACGAGAGCAGGCAGAGCCACACATCACAGAATCCCTGAGTGCTGGGGGCTGGAAGGGCCCTGCAGAGCTGCTGCAGCCCCAGCCCCTGCTCCAGCAGCTTCCCCTGGCTCAGGGGGCACAGGAACGTGTCCAGGTGGGGTTGGAAACCTCCTGAGAAGGAGCCTCCACACCCTCCCTGGGCAGCCTGGGCCAGAGCTCCCTCACCTCAGCACCAAAGGAGCTTCTCCTTGTGTTTAAGTGGAACTGTTTGTGTCTCAGCTTGTGTCCATCACCCCTTGTCCTGTTGCTGGACACTGCAGAAAAAAAGTGTTGCCCCAATCCTCCTGACACTCACCCTTTAGGGATTTATCACCATTGCTGAGGTTCCCCCCTCAGGCTTCTCTTCTCCAGGCTGAACAGCCCCAGGTCCCACAGCCTGGCCCAAGAACAGCTTCACTTAAAAGGAGATGGAAAGAATCCACCTGTATTTCATCACCTGCCTCTCTTACACTCCCCAAATCATTAGTGTGAGTGCCAGGAGCTGCTGTGTGCTCAGGGGGCTGCTGGCAGGGATCCCCCCAGGGCCACTCCACCATCCCCACCCTCATGGACCCCTGCCCTCAGCATCCCCCTTCAGCACACCCAGCCTGGTCCCTTCCCTGGGGTGGGCTGTGGGAAGGAGCTCAGCTTTGCCCCAGGAGGATGGGAGCTGGTTCACGAGTCAGATGTGTTGCAAAGCGTCATCAGCTGCCCCTGACACCAGCCCCAGCCCAAAGGAACACAGTGACAGCATCTCCCTCCTGTAGCTGAGGGCTGTCAGCACCCACTGACACAACAGCCATCACACCCTCCACGTAAAGCCAAACCAGCAACAGCTCCAGTTGCATGTTCCACGTTAAATGTTACTTAGGAGGGTGTTTGCCATGAAATGATGGTTAATTACCCATCCTGGCTGATGCTCAGGTTCTGCTGCTGGCCTCTGAGGCTGCAGCGCTGCCTGAGTCACAGAACACAACACATTACAGCGATAAACGAGACCACAGTCAGTCAGTCACTCAGTGTTATCGTTTAATCAATGGTTGGGTTGGTTTGATGGTCTGATGAGGCAGGAAGAGCCCTGCAGGATCCTCACTCCTGAGGCAGCTGCTGCACCACACACACGGGCTCCTGGCCCCTCTCAGCTCATGAGTGCTATTAACAGCAATCAGTGGGTCTGGAATGGCTTTGACACCTGCAATGTGGCTTTACCTGGGGTAAGGGATAGGGGTTCCTTAGGGGGAAGCTCACCCTGGCTGGCCCCTGTCCCTCATCTCCTCCACCACACCTCTGAGCTGATTTGATAATTAGTGATGTGTTTAAATTCCTCCAGCCTGTTCCTGACAAAGGACCGCCTATGGGTGCCCAGGGGTGTTCAGGCCTCTGTGTGATGGCAGAGCAGACCTTGTAGCACCCTGTGCATCCCCAAATCCACCCACCTCCAGCAGAAGCCATCCCTTGCACCCATCTCCAGGGGCTGCTTCCAGGTTCAGTGGCTTTTCTGCAGCAGAGCTGATGCTCACCACAGCTGGTCCAAACCCAGCCTGGAGCTGCCCGTGGCAGCGATGCCTCTTGGCAGGGCTGTGCCCAAGGAGCAGGAGAACAACCTCTTTGCCCATCACTTCTGAGAGACAGATGTTTTTATTCATTGCAAGGAAAGCCTCAGGACCAGCTGAGCCAGCCTGGCTGGGATGGGTTAGATGTCTGGGCACCGCTGCTGCCTCACTGCAGCCATTGAGCTGCTTGTCCCTCTTGGCTTTCAGGGACCACACATGTCCCCAAATGCAGCAGAACCATGTAACACACCTTCTCCCAAAGATGAGAGAGGCAGAGAGCCCTCGGGCACAGCCCAGCTCCAGGATGGAGGAGGAAGAGCAGGAGAGGGATGAAGTTGCAAGGGAAGTGGCTGGCTCCTGCTTTCCTCCAGGCATCTCTAGGGAAGAGCTTCCTCCTCAGGCAGCGTGACAGGGTTGGGGGCTGTGGGGGGGATGGAGGCAGTGGGAGGTTTGTATTCTGCCCCGTGGAAAACCTGCCCGGCCGTGTCAGGGGGCTCAGCGCAGGGCAGAGCGCAGTCAGGGCCGTGCTGGGACCTCTCTCCATCACTGGGCTCCAGGCACTCGCAGCACCGCTTCCCAACCAGGTAAACAGCCTCCAGGAGGCTCAGCACCACGCACACACAGGCCGTGACCACCATGAACAGCGTGAAGATGTTCTTCTCGGTAGTTTTGGAGATGAAGCAATCAACCACGTTGGGGCAGGGAGGCAGCTCGCATTTCACCACCCTGGGCAGGGTGTAGTTCCTGTAGATGTGGTAGAAGATGTAGAGGAAGATGACGTCCACGCCGGCCTTGAAGAGGAGGCTGAGCAGGTAAGTCCACCACAGCCCCCCCCGTTTCTTGCCGGGGTTGCCGTAGACGTGGCGAGTGCCGTCCCTGCCAGCAGCGCGGAGCTTCTGCTCCTTGGCCTCCCGATAGGCCACGTGCATGATGACCAGGAGGGACGGGCAGGTGACCAGGATGAGCTGCAGGGCCCAGAGACGGATGTGGGACACGGGGAAGAAGTGGTCGAAGCAGACATTCCCACAGCCCGGCTGCAGCGTGTTGCAGTCAAAGTCCTTGTGGTCGTCGCTCCAGACGCGTTCGGCAGCCACCACGTACACCAGGAGGCGGAAGATGAAGACCACGGAGAGCCAGATGCGCCCGAAGGCCGTGGAGTATTTGTTGACCCCACTGAGGAGCGTTTCGAACACCCCCCAGTTCATGGTCCTCTGATGCTGTCAGGCTGGGGTGAGACAGGAGAAACAGTGACACAAGGCACAGAGTCACAGAAACACAGAATCACAGAGTCTCAAGGGCTGGAAGGGACCTGGAAAGCTCATCCAGTGCAACCCCCCTGCCAGAGCAGCAGCACCTAAAGCAGGGCACACAGGAACTCATCCAGCTGGGTTGGGATGTCCCCAGAGAAGGAACCTCCACAGCCCATCTGGGCAGCCCCTGCCAGAGCTCCCTCAGCTCAACAGGGAAGAAATTCTTCCTTGTGTTGCTTTGGAACCTCTTCTGTTCCAGTTTGTCCCCGTTGCCCCTTGTCCTATCATTGGCCATCACTGAGCACAGCCTGGCTCCAGCCTCCTGACACTTGTAAACATGAATGAGGTCACCCCTCAGTCTCCTCCAAGCTGCAGAGCCCCAACTCCCTCAGCCTGAAAGCACAAGGGAGATGCTCCACTCCCTTCAGCATCTTGGTGACCCTGCACTAAACTCTCTCCAGTAGCTGCAGTAACTGAGGGGTCCAGCAGCAAAGTGCCCATCAGAGCACCTGTGTGCCCCAAAGCAATGAACCACCCTCCTGCCCATGTAGCCTTGGGGACCAGCTCTATAACCTTTCCCCAGCACAGACCTGGTCCAGGTGATGTGTCTCCACAGAGCACTGTCCTCCTCAGAGCAGGGGAACTGCCTCCCCCCGTCAGATCTTCTACTGCTGCAACAAGAGCATCCTTCAACCAGCACCAGCTCCAGCCCACAGCTCAGCCCTCTGCCATCCTCTGCCCCATCTCTCGCCTCCTTGCCCAGGTATTTGTTGTTAATTCCCTTGGGTTGCCAGGCCTGGCCTGGGCGGGTGGCAAATGGGAGCGAGTCGGGCTGTGACTCACCCGGCAGCTCTGTGGCTCCTCTCCCATCGCTGGAATCCACCGGCGCCTCCGCTCTCCCTGTGCCAACCCTCCCCTCTGTGCCCACGCACCGGGCACCCGCTGCCGGGCAGGGGCAGCTTGGGGGGGGGCTGCACAATGCCGAGGTGCTGACCCAGAATCAGCTCTCATCAGCTTAGACTGAGCTCTGACTGACCTCAGCCCCAGATTGGGAGCAGGTGATTTGTATCATGTTGGATAAACGCACACCCCCCCCACCCCAGGAGCTGTGCTGGGCATTAACTCCCCTTCAACATTTCACCTATCACTAAAATAACCGGCTCCCCCTTCGCTGGCACAGCTCCCGGAGGGGGTGAAGCTCTGCACAGCCCGGCTCCATCCCGGGGGCTCACACAACCACCCCAAGTTCTTCTGCCTCCATCCATGCTTTCCGCAGCAGCCCTGGGATGCGCCCACCGGGATGAGCCCACTGAGATGCTCCCACCGGGATGCAGCTTTGGGATGAGCCCATTGAGATGCGTCCACCGGGATGCAGCCCTGGGATGAGCCCACTGGGATGCACCTATCGGGATGAGCCCACCGGGATGTGCCCACGGGGATGCAGCCCTGGGATGAGCCCATTGAGATGCGCCCATCGGGATGCGCCCACCGGGATGAGCCCATTGAGATGCGCCCATCGGGATGCGCCCACCGGGATGAGCCCATTGAGATGCGCCCATCGGGATGCGCCCACCGGGATGCAGCCTTGGGATGAGCCCATTGAGATGCACCCATCGGGATGCGCCCACCGGGATGCAGCCTTGGGATGAGCCCATTGAGATGCTCCCACTGAGATGAAGCTTTGGGATGCGCCTACCGGGATGCGCCCATCGGCGTGGCGTCGGGCCGGGCTCCGCGGTGCTCACGCTGCTGCAGACGCCGCTCCGCCAGCCCCAGCCCCAGCCCCGTTCCCCTCCCCGGGCCGGGGGCTGCAGCAGGGCGGGGGTTTCGTGCCGCTTACCTGGGGGCTGTCCCTCTGTCCCGGCCGCAGCGCAGCGTGACTGACTCATCGCGGGGCTCCTGGGAGCGAGGAGGAGATTCCCGGGGGGAAGGGACGAGGTTCGGGGCAGATCCCCACGTGTCCCATCGGCTGCCAAATCTCCTGGGGCGATGGGTCGTGTCCCGGCGTGCAGGGGACTGATCCTGCTGCCGTGCAGCACCGGCTCGGTCACCTCACGGCAGGGAAAGGTGGGTGCTGGGGACACGGCAGCGCTGCCAGGCTGCCCAGCACGGCCCGGGGTCCCTCCATCCCCTCCCTGTGCCCTTCTCTTTGCTCAGACCCCCAGGGGGGACGTAGCCCAAGCCCCTGCCCGAGGCACCGGGAGCCACTCAGCCAAACACCTCCCTTTACAGTCCCTTTTCCCCCCCAACCTTTGCACCACTTCAGGAGAGCCTTCATCCCTCCCCACCTTCTGACGAGTGGGTGGCAGTTGATTATGTTGCTGGGAACTAATTAACTCCTTTTCCCGTGCTTCCCCTCCCCTTACAAGCTGGTTCAAGCCTCCTCCCCATAACCCCCCCGAGAGCCTCATCACCAGAGCCCAGGAGCCTTCCCAGCTCAGGGAACCCCCCTCTTTGAGAGGGGACAAGGAGAGGTGCTGGTGCTGCGTGGGACACGAGCTGAGGTCTGGCTGGAGTCAGCTGAGGAGCAAACACACGTTTCATTTGCAGTTCTGCTGGGTTTAAAAAAAAAACCCACCCCACTGTAGAGAAACAAATCTAAACAGCTGTAAAGTAAATTACCACTGTTTGCAGATGGCTCCAGGGAAGAGTTCTGCAGTTTGAAATCAAACAAGCCCATTGCTGTTTGCTTTTGCCAAGGTGCCTGGTGCGGGGACTGTGCCAGGAATGGGGTTTCTGGGGAGCTGCATCCCCCTCTGAGCAGGTAGGGAGGGCAGGAGCAGCACCCATCCTGCCAGCACCCAGCAGTGGAGGGGGATGATGCTCTGCTCCAAGTGCTCCCAGGATTGCAAGTGTCGGAAGGGGCTCTCGTGGCTTGTTGCTTTCTGGGTTAAAATCCCCTCTTTTGGGGAGCTGCCAGCTGTGATGGGCAGCTCCTGCCAGTGTTGGGCTCCAGGCAGAGCCCACCTCCACATCCCCTCCATGTCCCCCTGGATGGCACCAGCTGAGCCTGAGCAGAGAGCAGCCCCTGGCAAATACCTGTTGGGAGGCAGAAGGAAAATCATCAGGGAGAGAGAAAAGCCAGAGAGAGTGAAGTGAAGCACGAGGCAGGAGCTGCTCTGCTGCTGCCCTTCCCTCCCAGGGACAGAGCAGGAGCCACAGTGGATCCTGGTGCCTCCTCTGCCCGTGGGCTGGTGGGCACTGAGCTCCCACAGCTGCATCCCACTGCTTCAGTGTGCTGGGATTCCAGTTTCTCAGAGGCAGGAAGGAGGAGGAGGGGGAGCTGAAGGTTGTACCCTCCCCAGGCTGCAGCCAGGCAGCCCAGGCACGTGGAGCTCTATTAATGGCAGCACTTTATCTTCCAGGAACAAGCCCCATTAGTGCATTTTCACTACAACATGAAATATTAATAACACTTTGCATTTATATAGTGTCATTCATCCAGGAGTCACCAGCCCAGCTCCTGACATGAATCAAACACCACAGCCAGCTCTGGAGGAGGCAGGGAAACAGGATGAGACCCATTTCCCTGCTGCACACACGGGCATTGGCACTTTTGTGTCACGGGTGAGACCACCAGCAACTCTCCTGCTCACCACTCACCAGTGGAAGTCACTGCTCTAAAGCTCTGGGAGCTGCATGGGGCATCCCCAGCTGTCCTCCCACTTTTCAGGGAGTTTTGCTGTTGTCACAGAATCCCCCAATGGTGGAGGTTGGAAGGGCCCTGCAGAGCTGTTCCAGCCCCAGCTCCTGCTACAGCAGGTTCCCCTGGCTCAGGGGGCACAGGAACGTGTCCAGGTGGGGTTGGAAACCTCCTGAGAAGGAGCCTCCACACCCTCCCTGGGCAGAAGTTGCTGTAGAGAAGCAAATCACTTCCTTGGGGCATTGGCTGCTGCTTTTCCTTTCAGTCCTTTAAGTCCCTCCCTTGCCAAATTTTGCAGCTGGGAAGCAAAACAAACCTTGTGCCTGGGACCTCATAGCTCACAGCTACAGGCCAAGGGCTGAGTGAGGTTTCAAAGCCCCTCCTGTCCCCCCACAGCAGCTCCTGCAGGTTTTGCTGCCTGGCACCACGTGGGTGATGTGTTACTGCTCCCTCCAGACCATCTCCAGGGTTGGGAGCCTTTGCTGAGGGTGCCAGCAGCCAGGCTGGGCTGTGCTGGGTGGTTATTGGAGGGGGAGGTTATTGGCTGAGAGGAAGGAAATGTGTTTTCATTCATGCTGTGAAGATTGAGCTGTCTGGGCCCTCGCTTTGGAGCTGGACCCCACACACTCAGCATCTGCTGATGGTCCTTCCCCAGCTCCAGGGAACTGCAGGCTCCCAGCAAACCCCACAACCAGGTAGGTCCCTGAGTCTCTGCTTCACTTCTACTCAGGTGAAACCAGCAGTGACAGCTGGGCTTGCTGCTGAGAAGTCTGATTTCCTTAAGAAAATAAGTCCAGCCAAGTTAATTTTGGGGGATTCAGCCCAAAACCACACACAGCTGCTCCTGAGCTCTGGCTGGTGCTGAGCTGCTGCCTCCTTCCTGCTCCTGTGCTGAAGGTGCTGGGAGCTGTGAGGAGAGGTTCAGGAAACCTGTGAGCCCACAGCCAGCCAGGCCCTGACACAACCCCAGGGCTCCTGCAGCATGAAAGAGCAAGCAGAAGCCCAGTGGGGAAAGGGTTGTTTTCATCTTGTTACAGAGCCTTGTATTTAAACTCTCCTTCAGGTCTGGAACACAAGATGATCGCAAAGGCTTCTGCACACTAACTCAGCAGGAATCCATCCTGCTATCAGTGCTGCTGCATGCAGATGCTGGTTAGCAGGGCACAATCCCACCACTGATGCTGGATAAACAGGGAAGAATTGGTGCTGGGTGAAGGTCTGGGGCTGGAGGTGAGCAGCAGGGATGAGCTGCCTGTACAAAGCAGGGCTGCTCCCTTTGCCCAGCATCCTTGTTATTCAAAGAAGGTGGCACCTTGTTTGCAGATGATGAATAAAACCCCAAACAGATTAGTGAAGAGTGAGCACACAGAGCAGGCTGCATGGTGGCTACACCACTGGGGAAGTCCTGTGAGCATCCCTTAGATCCAAACCTGGGGGGCAGCCCTGGTACCCTCCTTCCCTGTCCCCATCCCAGGGCTCCTGTGGCCAGTCACCACCTTCCCCATGCTGCCAATGCCTTGGAGGACTTGAAAAGACCCCAGAGGTTTCCTAAGAAGGGCCTCCCACACCTTTTTGGCCTCCACTTTGATCAGGGGATGCCAACAAAGGGTGGTGACAGGTCCTACAGATGCTGGTGGCTCAGGGACATGTGCCACGTACCTCCCAGTCCATCCCCAGGGCTCAGCAGGAAAGGAAAGGGATGTGAGGGCTTCAAACCTGGATTGGAACAGGTCTCATAGGATGTTCTCACCCAAAGCAGCACTGCTGGGGAAGGAGGAAGCTACAGCTCATGGAGGATGGGGAGGGGGTGGCACTGCTAACGAGGCTGACAGCAATGAAACCACCAGGCTGGGGTGGCAATAAGGGGGAGGGGGGGGGCTAATGAGGGGAGAGGCTGTGGAGAGCAGTGCCTGAGGAAAGTGGCCAGATCCAGCATCCTCAGAGGCCACAGTCGTGCTGGGACTGAGGTTGGACCTATGTGTGAGAGGAGCTGCCCAGAGCAGCCACATGCCAGACCCCCAGCACAGAGAAAGGACCTTCTCCCAGAAAGGATCTCACATCAGCAGCAGCTCTGCTGCTTCCCCAGCTCAGGGCTCCTTCCTGCAGCCAGGATGGTGCTTTGCAGATGCCCTGGGTCTGTTTAGAAGCCCTGTCTGAGGGCTGTCTGGAAGAGAGATGGCACATGCTCCTTGCCCCAGCCCAGCAGTGGCCGTCTGACAGGGGCAGCACTTGTGACTCTGCTCACATTTACAAGGGAGACTGCAGGGAGGAACCTCATTTCTAGGAAGAGCTTAATTAATCATGGAATCTGACTCCATCAGACGTTTTGCTACCGAGGTGATAAATTCACATGGTCAGTGGTGGCTGAGGATGAGGTTTGGCAGGGACCTAAATCAGTGGACAGGGGTGAGCAGAGGAGGGGGGCAAGGTCAGCAAGATGCCAGGACGTGTCTGCCCTGCAAAACCTCTCTGCACTGGGAAGCAAATGAGTGGGGCAGGGAGAGGAGATGCTGCTGTGGCACCTGTGAGAGCAGCAGTAGGAGCATTTCCAGCCTGTACAGACCTGCAGTGATGGCAAGAACGTGGAGGACAAAAGCACAAGCTGGAGGGGACTGTGAGCAGTCACACGGTCCTAAAACCCAGGCAGGGAGGGACTGGGGTCCTGGGATGCTCTTGAAATGGGAACAGAGACCAACCCAACCCTCAAGCCTCTGCTGACTGCCCTGAAGGAGCCTGGTTACTGTGGTCTGGGGTTGTCTGGCCGAGTAATGTGTGCAAATGACATCTCTGCCCTTGCTGCTGCCCTTGGCAGCACTCTGAGGGGTGATCCGTGGGTCAAAGTCTTTATATCCTATTACCAGTCTCCTGAGTCATGCCTGTCCCCTGGCAAGTTATATTGTTTTGAAATGGCAGCTAAATGGGAAAGGGGTCGTGCTCCCAATCCTGTGACAATAGGACATGACAGCACTTTTCTGAGTGATTAAGCCTCAGGTGATGTCAGGGCTACAAGACAAGTGGCTGAAGGTTGAAAGGCTTTTAATCACCCTGGGCATGTCAATACATCCTCCTGCTCCACCCTGGGTGGGCTTTAAAACAGGAGGGAGAGGTAAAAAAATAACCAAGCCCAACCTGTGCACCCACCAGTCAGTTTATCCATGCTGCAGCTACTGCTGTTAATAACCAGCCTGAGCGGGCTCTTGCCCCTGGAAGATCACTCTGCAATAAATAAGCTCTGATGCCTTCCAAGAACTTGTGTGAGGCTGTTGGAGCAGACACTAGATGGCATCGGGAGAACGTGCTGTGCACAGTAGCAGCCTCCTGCCCTGCAACAGCCTGGCAAAGCAGAGCCAGGCTGAGACTTCAGGATGACAGAGCAGAAAATGTCTCTGGCGTGCTGGATGCTGCTGGTTCAGTTCCCCTTTAGCCTCGCACCAGTCTTGCAATGGGGTGTCATCCTGGGGGTGCTCAGCCTCTTTGCTGAGCTAATGAAAGAGTTTTTCCCTATATGTATATCTCTATATAAATAAGCAGCTGAGGCTTGGAGCTCTCAGAGCTGCTGGTGGTTCCCCAGAGCTCAGCTGCCCCACCAGCACCAGCACAGAGGGAGTGTTGCCCCCATCCACTCCACAGCAAGGCTGCTGCTTGCCCATCCCTCCCCTGCTGACACCAGAAACCTCACAGCTCCCTTCACATGAAACAGAAGGGTGTTTTTTCCTCTGCTGTAGACTGGGCACGTGCTCTCCCAGCTGCTGGCAGACAGAGGGAACAGGGAAACATCTGATGTGGGACTTGGGGGGCTGCAGCCCTGCAGAGGCAACTAAGGATGAAGTGTGGGGAGGGCAGGGGGTGGGCAGCTTTGCTCAGGCAGGAGAAGGCAGAGATGCCCCAGGACCCTCCAGCTCAGTGCCAATGGAGCAGTCCCTGCCTGCCACCTGCCCTCCCTTCAGCCCCTAATGCCTGGCTCTGGGGCAGTTTGCCTGGAGAGGCCTCCAGCAGGGACAGGCTCTGCATCCCAGCCCTGGCACTTCACTGCAGGGCAGGTTTGGAGCTGTAGCCTCCAGCCAGCTCGGGGCTGTGACAGCAACAGGGTCTTTGCACCGAGGGGAATGAGCCTCTCAGCTCCCACCCTGCAGATCTCACCCATGGGATCCATTCCCACACGTCCCCCTCTCAGCCCAGTGGGACCCACGGGCCCTGCTCCCATCCAGGGGCTGGGCTGTCCTTTTGCCTCCCCAGGCACAGTCTGCCAGGAGAGGGCCACCTGAAGCCACTCAGACACTCTCTGGGACACACACTGTCCCCCAGCAACACCCACATCGTGTCCAGAGTGAGAGGAAACATTGCATTGGTCCTGTGACAGCCTCTGCACTGTGCTGTTCAGCTGGGTGCTTCCCCCCAGCTCACACCAGCTATTCTCCCCTGCCCTGATCAATCCCTTCCTTCCACTCAGCCAACCAAGATCCGTTTATCTCTCTGTCCATCTGCCCCTCTGCATTCCTCTCACCCCCTTGCCTCAGTGCATCACTATTTGTCCCACCACAGCATCCCCAAGGCCCCTCCTGGGAACAACCCTCAGTGGGGAGACATGCTCAGCCCCCCAGGACTGCAACACTGTCCTGGAGCCAGAAACTGCTGTAGCTGGGATCAGGCAGGCTCCTTTGACTTTTGCCTGCTCCCCAACACCCACCAGCCTCCTGCCTCCCAGGGACAGCATCTCCTTCCCCCCCAGTCCCCTCCCTGCTGAGCTGAGCTGACTTCTGTGCTTTGTTTCCTGCCTGCTGCATGGCTCAGGCAGCTCAGCAGCCACAATACAGCTCCTGATTGCATCTCCCTGCCTTCCAGCCAGCCCTGACCTGGCAGCCCATGGCCCTCCTCTGACACAGCAAGGCCCTGCAGCAGCCTCCCTGTCCTGGGGACAGCCCAAAGCCTCCATCCCTCTGGAAAACAATGTGGGCAGACTTTGTGTTGCTCTGCTGTGTAGGTGAGACCCACCGGGGTGATGTTCACAATGTCTGGGGTATGGGCAACTCTCCTACCCATTCCCCTGCCCCTGCTTCCCATCCCATGGGGCTGGGACTCCCCCTGCCCTGTTCCCTCTGCCCAAGCAGGGTAACACATAGCAAAGCCCAAACTGAGACACTCCCACAGGCACCTCTGCCACAGAGCTCAGCTTTTTTGGGGGGAGACCTCTGCCCAGGCAGCCTGACATCATTACAGCATTCTTCCAAAGGCTAAAAACTTGCTCACACTCTAAGAAATACACTCTATTAAACCCAACCCACCACCCCTCTGAATCTGTTTGTGCCACTCCTGGGGACTGTGGGCAGCAAATGCATGAGCTGAACTCTGAAAAGGGCCCAGACTTGGCTCAAAGCAAGAGATTCTGCATCATGGTGTCTGCAAATGTCAGCACAATGAGCTGCCATCTGAAGCTGCAGTGGCTCTGGCTGGAGAGCAGACAGCAAACTGGTTTGCCTCTCTCTGTTTTCACTTCAGGATGAGAAATTTGTTCAGGCTGACCTTTTCCCTCCCAGATCCCCCAAAAAAGTTCCCAATCTCTATTGGCATTTCATAAAAACAGCACAAAAGAATCACCCCTCCCTCCCCAAACACCAACCAGCTGTAGGGATGATGTGCACAGCTGAACTGCAGCACACCAAAACACACAGAAGCTGCATGCTGGAGGACTCCAGTGCTGAGATTCCTGCCCCAGGAGAGACTCCTGGTCACCCACCACTGCTCTGTGCCCATCATATCCCTCTGGCACTTCCCCAAGGCTCCCTCTGGGGATTAAGAAGGGTGTAGGCAGCAGGGTGAGGGAGGTTCTCCTCTTGTCTGCCCTGCTGAGGCCTCATCTGGAGTCCTATGTCCAGTTCTGGTCTCTCCAGTTCAGGAGAGACAGGGAACTGCTGGAGAGAGGCCAGTGCAGGGACACCAAGATGCTGAGGGGATGGAACGTGTGTGTGAGGAGGAAAGGCTGCAGCCCTGGGGCTCTTCAGCCTGGGGGGGGGGGGGGGGTCAAGACGATGGGGGACACTTTCTGTAGTCTTCAGAAACAGGACAAGGGGCACAAGCTGGAATAGGAGAAAGCCCTTTGGTGCTGAGGTGAGGGAGCCCTGGCCCAGGCTGCCCAGGGAGGGTGTGGAGGCTCCTTCTCAGGAGGTTTCCAACCCCACCTGGACACGTTCCTGTGCCTCCTGAGCAAGGGGAAGCTGCTTTAACAGGGGCTGGGGCTGGAGCAGCTCTGCAGAGCCCTTCCAACCCCTACCATGCTGGTTTCTACGATTCAGATCTTGTATTAACGGAAGCAAAGCCAGAGGAAGCACCTGAAAAAGCACAGGGACGTGGGAGGCCACGATGCCCCATTTCAGCTGCCCGTGTTGGGGATCTGAGCGCAGACAAGGTTGTCTCCAGCACGACCTCTAAGAACACAAAGCACCACAAGCCAGGGACTGCTGTCGGGAAAGGCCAAAGAAGCATCCACCATCATGATGTCTGGCTGCTGCAAAGGGCTCAGAGACATTGTGTTTGGGTTTGATCTTGGCCTGGAGCTGGGTGAGCATCCGCTACATGGGCTGGTGCTTCGTGAGCCACCAGCACAGCCTGGTGAGGCTCTTGGTACCGCAGAGCAGAGTTTGGTCTCCTTTGCAGAGCAAGGGGAAGCTCAAACCAGAGAAACACATTCCTCAGAGCCTGATCTCACTCTTTGGAGCATCAGAGGAAGAAGAAGCCGGATCAAAAGCACCTTCCCCGCCTCCCCTCTCATTGCCGGGGCCCAGCCTCGCCGCGCTCGGCTTTGCCGGAGCCTGACCCTCGCCCGCAATTACGGCTCGGGCAGGGAGCAGGGGCAGATGGCTCCGGCTGTGGGAAGAATGAAGAGCCATCAGCCTTTCATCCTCACGCCACGGGCCGCCGCCTGCCGCTCGCTGCTCTTTATCCCTCCTGATCAAGGCCGAAGCGTTTTCCTCCCTCAGCCATTGAAGCCCGGAGGCTTCGGCGCGGCTGGGCTGAGCCACCGGCCCCACGCTGCGGGGCAATGGCCCTGCCATGGCGGCTGCCGAGCTCCTCCTCAGCTCGTGGAGACACGTGTTTGTGTGTAGATACAGCTACGGCTCGGGTGCTGCTCAGAGCAGGGGGAAGGTCAAGCCTTGGGTGACTCTGGATGGGGGAAATGCCGTAGCTCAGGTGATGGAGGGCAGAGAGAAGAGCTGGTGCACTTGGGTTGGGGCTAAACACAAGTTCTGGCCTAGGGAAGAGGAGAAGAGGGGCTCTGGGAGGTGTTCTCTTGAGACTCTGACTCTAGGTTTCTGTTGGAGCAACTTTGGCCCAAATCAGCAATNTTGAGCCTGGAGAAGAGGTGGCTGAGGGCAGACAGGAGCCCTCTCTCACACTCCCTGATAAGAGGCTGCAGGGAGCTCTGGGTCAGGCTCTGCTCCCAGTGATGAATGACAGGACAAGAGGAAACAGGCTCAAGTGTCTGTCAGCCCTCATGGCAAAAGCTGATGGCCGAGCCAGACAGAGGGACACAAGTTCCACGAGTGCCTGAAGAAGTTAGAGTCCATCTGTGCTAAAATGAAGCCAAATCAGCAGAGATATCCCAGGGACCCAGAACATTTGAGGAGCAACCAACGAGACACCCAGCTCACCTGGTGATGCTCACAGCTCCCATCTGCTACAAGACCTTCCTCATGCAGCAGCAGGCATTGCTGATGCTTCCAGGCTGCTCTTGCTCCTTGTCTCTCACTTGGTTGTCTCCAGTTCTTACAAACCACTCCAGGAATCAACCGAGCCCAAGGTTTATGGAGATGCTGGAAGTCACCAAAGAGCACTGGGCAGGTGCCATGGGATTGTGGCATCGTTATTCCCTGGCTCCTACCTCGAGCCTTCCTTGTGTCAACACAGCTGCAGGAAGTCAACTTCTTCATCTGGAAGGATCCAGGAGCCGTTTCCAGATGCCAAGTGCAGAAGCAGCCCTGAAGGCTTTTGTAGAGAAATAAAAGTCCAGTGAAAGTTTCTTCCTTACTTCACTCCCAGGGAATTCGACCTGGGAGTGCTGGTGGGTAACAGACTAAACATGTTGGTAACAAACTGAAGGGCACTGTCTGTGCACAGACACCTCAGTTCTGTGCATGTACTGACACGTGTGTTTGGGCAGAGGACATGGGCAGCAGCAGCAGGACCCCATGGACCACAGAACAACCCAGAAGGCTGATGGCAGAGCTGGAAAGGGCAGGGCAGGAGCTGTGCTCAGTGCCCAGCACTGCCCATGACAGCCTTCTGGCCACCTCTTGCTCCTTCCATCCCTGGCTGTGGAAGAAGGAGCTGGATTGCCTGGAACAAAGCCAGCAGCCTGCTCCTGCTCTTTCCCAAGCTATTTTTATCCTCCTCCCAATGACAGATCGAGGGCTTCACAACCAGCCCCGTGAACTCTCTCCTGCTTCCCCACCATGGAAATTACTGCACAGCAGTTCAAAATGGGAGAGCAATTTGCAAAACAAATAAGGCTTGGATTAGCTAACAAGCAGCAGGCTGACCTTACAGGCCCCCTTTCATTAGGAGACACTTATTTCCTGATCCTTCTCTATAGAGCACCGATTAACTGCCCCGGGATTGGAGGGAGCTCCTTCACACTGTTTTAATGAGTTAAATATATGCTCCTATTTGGCTCTTAATGTTAAAAACATATTAAGTACAGCAATTGTCACATTCCTGAAGCCAGTCATCTCTCTACCTTGCAGTTCATCTCTGCTTTCCCCTTCCCACTACAGAGTTTAATCTGTTAACGTGCTTCTCTTGTCACAGTCTTTTCCTCCATTAACACCAGCCCATCAAAGTGTCCTATGCAGGGAGCTCAGGAGCTTGTGTCCTCCGAGTCTCCTCCTGCTCTCTGAGGCCATCAGCTCCTGCTGAGGCTTTATTTTCTCCTCCCCTGTTCCTCATCTTCTTTCTCTGGGTGGCTGCAAACACAGAAGCAGGAGATGTGTCTCCAGCCTGTGTCCCTGCCCAGGGGCATGCTGGCAGAGCAAAGTGGCTCCTGAGAGACACAGGGAGGTTTTGGGGACAGCTTAGAGGGGCTGGAGGGGAAACACCTTCTCCTGGGATGTTCCTCAGCCTGCTCTGCTGAGGTGATCCCCACCTTTGGCTTTCTAGAAGCTCAAACCCTGCCAGGATCTCTGAGGGGTTGGGAAAAGAGGGGGGAAAAAAAAATGACAAGGAAACAGTGAAGGATGGAAGTGGCCAGGCTGCCCAGGGAGGGTGTGGAGGCTTCTTCTCGGAAGGTTTCCAAATCCATCTGAACATGTTCCTGTGCCCCCTGAGCGAGGGGATCCTGCTTTAGCAGGGGTTGGGGCTGGAGCAGCTCTGCAGGGCCCTTCCAGCCCCCACCATCCTGGTTTCCTATGACTGAGCATCCCAAGCATGGCACTGGCTGTCCTGAAGCTCTCCCCAGCTGCCCAGGGGGGCTGCAAACCTCACATGTTCCCTTGATGTGCCTCTGACTGGCATGTAATTTCATTACCACATGCTTAAAAGATTAAATCCACGATTAAAGGAATTTATATGGATTAGCACAGGATGATTTTCAGTCACTGCCAGCTCAGGGCAGAGCACACCAGTGATCTGCAACCCCCAGCGAAGCTGCCCATGCTGCAAAGGGCTGGGTGGTAGCTCTGGTTCTGCTCCCTCTGCAAACTGGCCCTGGGAAAGCTGGGCAGGGACCTGCTGAGAGCCCTGAGCCCCATCCTGGGCAGCCAACTGTGCAGCTCTGCTGCAGAGATGAGAGGGATTTCACCTCCCAGGGTGTTTCCCTCCTGAGCCACCAGTGTCACACACACCACTGCCTGAGAGTTTTCCTCTCCGAGTCTCCACTCAGGAAGTTTAGGCCGTTGTTTAAACCCATCTGTTACTTTTCCTAAGGCTTTTATTAGATGTCCCTTTACAGGTGAAAGAAAGAAGCTGGATGGGAGGAAGAATAAAACATGTAAGCTGGGAAGATTTACAACAGAAACTGGTTTAAATCCAATTCACAGGCCCCCAGCTAAAGCTGTGCCCCAGAAAGGGTTATTGCTGCCCTCTTAGGTCTGGACAGGACAATGGGACATTCATTTATTTGCCTGTGCTGGGAGGAGAAGGGAGGATCAAGGGCAACACCCTCGTCAAACTGCTTCTTCCAGCACAGCCATTGACAGATCTTCATCCCTTTGCCCAGCAGCTGCCTCACCTGGCTGCTGTGTTTGGTCCTGGGCAGGGATGGAGATGGAGCAGGTCCAGGGCTTGCCCTGCAAACAGCTCCATCAGCTCAAGGCAACACTTAGTAGCATCTCTGAGAAAATTCTGCTTTCCTGAGCTGTAGCCACCTCACCCCTCTGCTGCCTCCTGCCACACAGCAGGGCAACCAACAGCTAGAGCCACCGAGCCACCTCCTGTGAATCCCTGAGGGCTGGAAGTGGCTTGAGAGAGAAGCCAAGGACACTCCTCCAGCCATCTGCTAACAGCACGGCTATGTGAGCAGCTTCCCAACCTCTAGTCCCTGTGTGAGGATGCTGGGAGCAGCTTCCCAACCTCTAGTCTCTGTGTGAGGATGCTGAGAGCAGCTTCCCAACCTCCAGCCACATGTGAGGATGCTGGGAGCTGTTCTCCAGCCTCCAGCCCCTGTGTGAGGATGCTGGGAGCTGTTTCCCACCCCTCAGCCCCCATCCCACGCTGCTGCTGCACGGGGCTGTGCTCAGCTCAGCCTCAGCAGCACTGCAGTGCCATACTGGGCCTTGTGTGCAATCTGTTTGATTTGAAATATTAGTGAAGAGATTAGAAACAGTGCTCATGATTTTGTGATGCATATGGTAATTAAAGTGTTACATTGCAATTATGATGTAATTAAACTGTGGGATGCTCTTCAAGATGCAATTGCCACTCATTTGCATAACTGACGGATTTGCTTATTATCACCCTTTTAATATATGTATTAAAAAGAGCATCAAGAGCGTTGGCTATGGCAGCTTGCAGCAGCTGTACCCAGTGCTCAGCCTTCCTCCAGCACACTGTGGGGCCCAGGCTGTTGCTCCCCAGCTCTGACTGCTGCTGATCCAACCTCTCCTGCCCAGGGCTCCCCTCGCCAGGAATCGAGAGCCCCCCAAAAGCTCAGCCCTTGGCAACCTTGGGGCAGAGAAAGCTTCAGGCACATCTGCCCTGCAGCAGTCCAGGGGCTTGGTGCAGCATCTTGCTGGGTCCCCCAAACAAACACTAAACAGCCTCTGGGTCACCTCCCTCTGCACAAACTGCTGCCAACCTCTCACTTGCTCCATAGCCACCAGGCTCTTCTTCCAGAGGCCGCTCACTCACTGCCACAGGGACACTGAGGGGCTGCAGTGTGGCCAGAGCTGGAGAGGGAGATGGAGAAGGGGCTGGAGCACAAGGGTGCTGGGGAGGGGCTGAGGGAATGAATGGGGGTGTTGAGGCTGGAGAAGAGGAGGCTGAGGGCAGACAGGAGCCCTCTCTGACACTCCCTGACAGGAGGCTGCAGGGAGCTGGGGGTCAGGTTCTGCTGCCCAGTAATGAATGGCAGGACAAGGAGAAATGTGCTTAAGTTGCCCCAGGGGAGGCTGAGATTGGAGCTGAGGCAGAACTGTTTCCCTGGGAGGGGTGTCAGCCCCTGTGCCAGGCTGCCCAGGGAGCTGGGGCAGTGCCCAGCCCTGGAGGGATCCCAAAGCCGTGGGGCTGAGGTGCTGAGGGCTGTGGGTCAGTGCTGGGCTGGGCAGGGTGAGGGCAGGGCTGGGACTGCAGCAACTTCACGGGTTTTAACAACCACAATGATTTTGTTATTCAAAGAGATTTTCCCCTATTCCAGCCTCTCTAAGCCACTTCTCAGTTATTCACGCTTTCAAAGATGCTGTTTGGAGGTCTGTGGAAAGCCCCAAGAGCCCACCAAACCTGACCTCCCCAAGCAATCCCTGCTCATCCCTACCCCCAGCTCTGCCCACTCACGGCACATGTCAAGCTGTGTGTGCAACAACCATCCTGTCACACAGAGACCTTTCTGGGCCTGGAGATCTGTGTAGGTACTGAAGAAAACCATCTCATGTGATAAGACTGTCTCCTTTTTAAACACTGAGAACTTCCTCTGAGGAGCTAAAATAAAAATACCCTGAGAAGTGGGCTGTGCACAACCTTGTCCTGATCAGAGGCTGATCAGAGAGCTGTGGGTGGGTGGAAGACGTGGGTACATGCTGGGGCAGCCCAGGAATAAGGGCTCAGGAAGAGAAATCTTCAGTGAAAGCCAAATCCTGTGTCTGGACTTTGCTTTTATCCAGAAAGGGCCATGCCTTAAAACATCCCTGACAGCTGGTAATGCCTCAATCTGACTTACTGAAGAGCTCACAAGAGAAACAGAAAGGACTTTTGAAATGCACTGAGGGGTCTGCTGCTTTAACCTGTGCTGAGGAACACGAGGTCCCTGGGAAACATGATGGCTGGTACTCTGCAGAAACAGATCCCTCAGGAAAAGAATGGTCTTGCTTTGAGAGAAGGACAGGTTGGGCTCTGCAAGGTGGGGAGTGTTTCATCCTCTGCTCAGTGAGACCCTGCAGAACAAGCCCAGGGCAAAACGCTCTGCAGGGCAGCAAAGGGCCTCATGGTTTGGTGGCTCGTGGGCAGGACACAGAGCAACTCACACCATCCAACCTGAAGCACTTGGCTACAAACCAGCGATCTGCTCCTCATAAGATAGACGTTCCAGTCCCTTGATCATTTTGTCAAAGTTAGGAACAAAAGTTATCAGCGAAAAGATTTAGAGCTATGGCTCCATGCTTCCCTTTGGTTTTTCCTTCCCCCTACCCTGAGGCAGCAGCACTGTCTGAAGGGCACTGGTAGGGAGGTGGCAGGTGAAGGAGATCTCCATCAGTCAAGTCAAACACCAGCCCATCAGCTGCTGCCCCCCTGTGAGCCATGATCTCCAAGAAAATCCATTTATAGTCATTCAGAGGAAGGTAGAGGAAAAGCTTTTTTGCTGTTCTCTAAGCTACAACAGATCTCTGATAGGGCTTTTCAAACCTCAGCATCCCCATGGTAGCCAGCAAGAGAGGCCTGGAGGTGTAAATAAATGACTCCTTGCCAAATTAACAGATATATGTGACAGCTGAGAAGGGCTGTAGCTGAGCCATGTCTGAGGGAGCACTGAGCAGGAGCTGGGCTGTAGGCTGTTGGGTGTGAGAGGGTGCCTACGGGGCCAGAACTGCCTGGCACCCCCATGCCCTGGTGAGGAGCTGGGTTCCCCAAACAAACCCTGAGCTGCCCACAGCACTGCTCCTGCCTCAGCAGCACCTTCCCTTTCCCCATTTATCGTGATTGAGGTGAGAGGCAGTAGAAGATTCCTGATTAAAATTGATGTCGTGTTCACCAGAGTCCAATTCCACATCGAACTCCTGTTGCTTCCTTCTCCACCAGAGCAGGTCTGCCATATTTAGCCAACTTCTAAACTCATTAGCAAAAGCAGATGCTTAGATCTGCAGTCCCTAATGACTGTAAATGAGAGTATTAGTTTATTGATTGATGGCTTAATTGTTGTGACTATGACCACAAGCGATAGCTCTAAGCCCAGGCTCCTGGTGCTAGAGGATACCCAGGGAAAAGGGCTGGGAGGCAGGTGCTGGGACAGGCCATCAACAGCCCCTGTGTGTGATGCTACTGCAGCCACATCTACAAATTATTCCAGCATGTGAACAGTCAAACATGAGTTAATTAACTTAGGCTTTACCCAACAGAGGTCAAAGCCTTTGAGTGTGTGTTGATGTGTAACCTTCAGCAGGGTGCACCGACCCACTCATGGTCTTGGCACAGTAATGAAGTGACTGCTGGGGCCTGTAAACACCAGTGTATCCTCTCCTCTCCTCTCCTCTCCTCTCCTCTCCTCTCCTCTCCTCTCCTCTCCCCTCCCCTCCCCTCCCCCAGGACGGATGGTCCATAGAGATCTCACTGGTGATTACTTGTGGCTCTGCTTTAACAAAAGCACCTACAACCTGTCCCTGACCTGAATGGGCACAAAAACCCCCAAAACCAAAGAGGTCCTGAGCATGTGCCCAAATGCCTGTGGAGCAGGGATGCAGGCTGCACAGGGCCCTGCCATGAGCTGCTGTATCATGCACTTGAGCCCCTGAAAGGTTGACATGGCATTGTGTCTGTCCAGTAGACTTCCAGGAAGAGAAACAGCTGTGAAGAAAGTAGTCTCTGCTTTAAGAGTTTGGCTGATGCTTCTCCAGCACCCAAGAATCAACAGGAAAAAAACCCAAGCAGATTCTCAGGAGGATTTCGAAGGCATCGAGTTGCTTGGATACAAGCTGCTGTAAGTACCCAAAAAAGTAATTACAAAGCAGGGAATCTGTCTCAGCTAAGCAGGTGGATGGGAAATCGGAAATCTATCTGTCAGACTTGGTGCTTTCTAACAAGACAGGTTACAGCTCACCCTGCTCTCAGCAGCCACACACACGCTCCTGCTCCTGCCTTGCCACGCCATCCTGGCACTGCCTGGCTCTCTCCCCCACACAGTGTTTACCTGTGCAATCCTCTGCTCTCCCTTCTGGGCACAAACATGCAGCAGTTTATTTCCAAACCAGTTCATTTCCAAACAGCTTATGTCCAAAGCAGCTCATCTCATCTCCCTTGCAAGGTGAAGGCTCAAACCTCTCACTTGCTGAGCTGATCCCTCCAGACATGTATCCCTCAAGTCCCCAGGCAGCCCTGTGGGCTCTGCCCTCTCCTGGCTGCCTCACAGCTCCTGCTCTGGGCCCAGTGCTGTCTTTAGAGCTGCCCAACAAACCTCTCTGAGGTGCAGGGAAACAGAAGCCACTTCCCCTACCTCCCTCCTGCCATGTTTTGGGGTCTGGCTGATGGAGCCAGCTGGGTACAGTCACATCAATTAAAATACAAACCTGATGGGCCTCCAAGGAGAAAACAGCAGGTCTGGTGTTTTACTCTTGGGGGAAGGCTAAGAAAAAAGATAATCCCTTCAAAACAAGATCCAGATTCCTTTGCATGGATTCACTTCAAGCAGCATCACATCAGCCAAGAAGGAGATAGAGGAAGAGCTGCTCAGGGATGTTCTTGGAGCTGAGTGCTCAGCCTCAGGGAGCATCCGACAAAGGTCCTCGTGGCCTCCCCAAATGCTTCTGCTCTACATCCCAGCTCCAAAGCAAATATTTCTCCCAGCAACAGTGGAGTGTAAGAAAAGAATTTGTTTCCCATTGATAGGGCTTTGGGTGCTTTTGAGGGATAAGCCCTGAACACTTACTCATGGAGGAGTGGACACGTCTTACAGACACACACAGAGCCCTGGTCAGCACCTCACACACGAGCATGCCGAGGTTCAAGGGAGCACCACTTACACAGAAACCAATTTCCTCACTCTGACACAAACGTTGCCACTTTAATCATCTCCAAAGCAATCACTTTTCAAATCCCATTTTCTTCTTTATGCTCGTTCCCACTTTTTGCATTTCACACAATAAAACATAACCACTCCATTTCCCTCTCCTGCCTCCCACTGCTGCCACTTTTCAGCCCCAATGTACCAGGGCACTGAGAGTTTGGTGTGGCCACACATTGCTCAGGGGGGACCTCAGCAGTGGGGATAAACATCTGAAGGGTGGGTGTCAGGATGCTGGGGCCAGTGTTTGTTCTGTGGTGGCCAGTGACAGGACAAGGGGTAATGGACATAAACTGGAACACAAACAGTTCCACTGGCACAGAAGGAGAAGCTCCTTTGGTGCTGAGGTGAGGGACCCTTGGCCCAGGCTGCCCAGTGATGGTGTGGAGGCTCCTCCTCAGGAGGTTTCCAACCCCACCTGGACACGTTCCTGTGCCCCCTGAACAAGGGAACTTGCTTTGGCAGGGGCTGGGGCTGCAGCAGCTCTGCAGGGCCCTTCCAACCCCCACCATTCTGGGATTGTATGAAAATGAGCAGAAAAAGCTCTCTGCTCACTGGTCTCCCCAGTTCAGAGCCTCAGCCTCCCACAGCCCCGTGTTGCTGCAGCTTGGCTGGACACCTTTGGGACCGAGGAACAGGGGACCTTCAAATGCTTTGAAGCAAAGTGGCTTTGAAGCCAAGTGTTGAGTATGAACCGTGTGATCTCAGCCCCACGCTCTGCAGGGGCTCTGCAGGGGCTGCCTGCTGCTCCCTGCGGGCTCCTGGGCAGCAGGTAACGTGGCTGAGGCCCAGTGGGAAAGGGGCAGAAGCCTGTGTGGGCCGTGGGTCGCAGCGTGAGCCCCACCACAGGAGGAGATGATATTCCAATCACTGCTGTAGCTGTTATGGCACCAAATATTGCCTTGGGATAAGCACAGAGTATGATTCAGTGCTTCCCATGGCTTCCTATACCTGAAGCACATCGTCTGCCTCGCATGCCTGGACAGATGAGGTAGCCATGGGGCTGAGCCTCGGCAGGGAATTCTAACCACCACCCAAACCCATCTACCCTGCCACTGCATCACAACCAAGCATAATTATGACTAGAGAAGCTTTTTGCTGCTGTAATTGTTTCTGTGTGGCCGGGGAGGAGATGAGTTGTGCTGGAAGCAAGAGAGATTTTGCTGAAGCATGAAAAGAAAAGCCATTTAGTTTAGGTAACAGCTCTGGAGCTCCAGGGGTCAACAAACTGAGGACTCCAGGAAAACACTTTTCAGGGCAGGATAGTCTGGAGACAGGAGGGGAAAAAGGAATCGAGACAATGCATTTATTACATGGCCAATTTACCCCCTCTCAGTCTGTCTGCTCCTTTTCAGCAACAAAACAGGAGCCAGGGAGATGAATTAGTGGCAGCACCTGCAATGTACAGGAGCATTGTAGTGGGAGGAAGAATCAAGCCAGGGGAATGCAATAGCAAGTGTGAACTGCAAGAAGTAGCATAAAAGAAGGCAAAAAGAAAAGGTGGGGAGCAAGAACTGGGAAGAAAAACCTGGTAACAGGGAGGTTCAGACTTGCCAAGTCTGTGCTGCCCCAAGTCATACGCAGACACAAAAGCTCCTTCTCCTTCACTCAGGAACCTTCTCCCCCTTTCTCATCCAATATTTGTACAACATCTTGTAGTTCTGAATTTCTGAAAGTATCTGCGACAAGATAAAGGGACAGGTTGGGAAGAGTCCCTGTGAAAATCAGCTTGTTTGTGCTGTGGTACAAAGGGTTTTGCTGCCTTCCTCCAGCAGCACATATGTAAAATATTAAAGGCAGCTTTGTTCTGCGTGATGGGGACAGGCTGAAGGATCCAGGAGCACACCAGGGATGCAGGAGCTGTAGGAGCAACCCCACAACAAGAGGTCACCTTCACCTAGAAGATTTCTCCTTCTTTGCTTTTCCTTCTCACCTTTCTGCAGCACTGGCCACGTTTCTGTTTTTCAAAGGCCAATTTCAGCTCCAAAGGAAGGAATTGCCAAACATTTGTCACAACTTGCCTGGAGGTATGTAAAATACAAGAGGAAATCTCTCCCCACTCGACTCCCACTGCACCCTACCCCAAATGCAAGAGGGGAAAATAAAGTCATTTGAGTGATCTTAACAAAATCAGAACAACCATTTAGTGGTCTTCAAGGACCCATCAAACACTTCTGTAGTTTGCTGCTTTATATCTGACTATCTTCTGCATTAGCCATTTAAATTAAAACATTCATAATTAATTGAACAAATCATTTCCTCTCACTCCCTTTGGGGACTGGAGCATGTAAGCCTTGGGTACATTTTAAGTCTCTTAAGCAATGGGGGGTATCCATTTCGTTTATGGGGTTTATTTTCCTGCAGGGTGGGAATCAAGGGCAGGCAAAGAGCAGCTTCAACTGGAAAATCGATTGATAGGAAAAGACAAATTAATGCCTTAGCTTTTCAAAAGAGGAAATAAAACAAAGAGAGCTCGGCACTAAGAGCCTGTCTGACTGCTGCCCACCCTCCCTCTGCCCATGGGAGCAGCTTGGCTGGCACAGGAGCAGCAGCCCAGCTCTGGGCAACCACTGTGGCCACCTGGGAAAACTGTTCCTGAATTGTAGGAGCTCTGTGGTGGTGGGAAGCTCAGAGCTGCCTGGGGTGGTGGGACCAGACAGGGGTGCTGGCTTCCAACTGTGTTGCCAGAGCTGCTCAAGGGCAGCCCTGAGAGCAGTGATGGGGAAGAGGGAAAGGAAGGGGTCACCAGGAGGAGGGGCACCTGGAGCTGAGTGTGGACATGGCCATGTGGTCCTGCCCCAGGGCACACACACAGCACCTGGGTGCAGGATGGTGAAGAGGCACAGTGATGTGCAGGGTTATCAGAGCTGGGAACTCTGCCTGCAGTGCACAGAAGATGCAGGTGGAGGGTTAATTCTGCCTGTCGTTTCCAAAGAGCCACTTTCAGATAAGAAGCTTAAAGAGCAGGATTATCTGGGCAGCATGATCTTCCTCATCCTACAACTGCTGCCAAAGTCAACATCAGCAAGACCTGGCAATGTCAGGAACTGGGGCATGCCCTGGAAGAAAAGATGGTCCCAACAATCCTACCTGAGCCAGCCCAGTGAGGGGGTCTCTGTGGCAACCCCCTCCCCAGAGGAGCCAAGCTGGGGCCACTGCTCCAGTCTGGGCTGCTGCTCACTCCCCCGGCCACTGCAGGACCCGGGATGGAGGCAGGAGCTGTGTGTTAGGGCAGGGATGCACCCATAAAGAAAAATCAGGGCCTACAAAGGAAACCAGAGCAATCAAGTGGGATAAAATAGCAAAGTAAAACCAGACCAGGGCTCAGAGATCCTGTAATGAAGAGGACAGAGCAGACAGGCTCTGGCAAGGCAGATGCTCTTGTGCTGGCTGACAGCTGGGCAGTGGGACCAGGAGTGAGGGGGAACATAACAAACACGGGACTGCTCTTTGTGGGTAACAGATGGAGTGGCCCCTGATGGGGCTCAGGAGTCAGGCCTGAGTGTCCCAGGGATGGCTTCTCTGAGCTGGGCTGCCTGCAGCAACAAGGGAGCTCTGGAAGAACCCAGGTTTTCCCACAAAATACAGTTTATTTTGATGCCTTGGAAATGCCTTTGTCAGCAGATCTATTCTTTCATTGTGAAAAAGCCTATTAACTTCTGCTTTCTGCTTCTATGGGAATTTATTCCTCCATCAGATCTTCAATATAAAAGTGCTTCCCTTACAGAGATTGATACGGTGTGTATGAAAAGCTCTGTGTGCCTCTGGGCGAGGCAGTCCCTTCCCTTAGGAAGGAAGGATGAAGGATGGCTTTGAGAGCAAAGCACTGAACAGCTTGAGAAGATGAAATCTCAATTCCAAGGTCTGCTGTGACATCCTGGTGACCTTGGGCTGTCACTGAGGTTCCCGTGCTCAGCTCTCAGTCCCTCACTGACACCTCACAGCACACATGCTGGCACAGACCCCATCAGGGGAGTATCCCCTGTGAAGGGTGAGTGTGCTGGGGAAGTTTTACCACCCCAGCCCTGCTGCTCAGCAGTAGGGACAGATCTGGTGGCCATATGCTCAGCTCTGTGGAGTCTGACACTGCCCTGCACAGGCTGATCTGGAGCTGGTGGTGGAGAGGAATGTGACAGGCAGCTCTGCTGGGCCATGGGCTGAGCTCAGCAATGCAGCGGAGCTCTAAGTAGGGCTCTGGACAGAGCTCATGGGATGCTGTAGCTTCAGTCACAGCCAAGAAAAATGAAGCCCTTTCTCCGTGTCTCTGCCACCAACGGTCCTCTCTGACCAAAAGACAACACTGGTTTGGACATAGAATCCCATGATGGGCTGGAAGGGCCCTGCAGAGCTGCTCCAACCCCATCCCCTGCTACAGCAGCTTCCCCTGGCTCAGGGGGCACAGGAACGTGTCCACGTGGGGTTGGAAACCTCCTGAGCAGGAGCCTCCACACCCTCCCTGGGCAGCCTGGGCCAGGGCTCCCTCACCTCAACACCAAAGGAGTTTCTCCTCCTGTGCCAGTGAAACTTTCTTTGTCTCAGCTGATGTCCATCACCCCTTGTTGCTGGACACTACAAAAAAAGGTGTCCCCCCCATCCTCCTGACAGCCACCTTTTAAGTATTTGTAAGTGTCGATGAGGACCCCCCTCAGCCTTCTTTTCTCCAGGCTGAACAGCCCCAGGTCCTGCAGCCTCTCCTCACAAGAAAGATGTTCCATCAACCCCCTGTCTCTCAAGCAGGACTCTCCTGCTCCTCCTGTACCCACACCCGCTCCTCTCTCCATCTGTCTCTGCTCCATTCCCAGCTGGATTTGTGACCTGACTAAGGAGAATCTGCTTTAGCAGGGAGGTGGGCTGGATGATCTCCAGAGGTCCCTTCCAACCCCGCCATTCTGTGATTCTGTGAGCAGTGGCTCCCTCAGAGGAGACCCGGCCAAGATTAAAATAACAACTAACAACCATCACGTCTTTGGGCCTGGCAGCAGCGCGTCGTCATGGCAACCGCCTACGGCAAGGCTGATGGCAACTGCTTCCTTGGGACACATGAATTCCTTCAACTGGACCCTGGTGCAGCGTGTCACTGCTCAGGGAAAGGCCTGTGTGGGGAGGGGGTGACAGGATCCAACCCCGCCAGGGCCAGGAGTGGGCCCTGACTGCCTGTGCCTCCTGTGACACAGTCACCAGCACAGCTCTGCAAGGTCCCGCTGCCCATGTGTGACACTGCCTGGCAAACAGGCTTCTGTAGGGCCAAGTGATGGAATAAATTCTCACCAGCAAAGAGCCATCATAGAATCATAGAATGGTGGGGTTGGAAGGGACCTTTAGAGATCATCCAATCCAACCCCGTCGCCGAAGCAGGTTCCCCTAGATCAGGTCACATAGAAACATGTCCAGGCAGGTCTTGAAGACCTCCAAGGAAGGAGCCTTCAAGTTCCTGAAGCATCACATTTTGTTTAACCTGGGTTGATGGAAACAGATCTGTCATGACTTCTATTTTGCTCCTACATGTTTTTTCTCAAACAAACCCCCGTGGGGCTGGGGAGCAGCCAGGGTGTGCTGACCCTGGGCTACCAACCTGTGCTGGGGCTGCATCTGGGCGGCAGGAGAGCCCCAAAATTCATCCTCAGATCGTGTTTGCTCCTTTTGTTTTGGCAGGATGATGGTTTTGGGAGAGGATGGTTTCCCACGGGAAGGCTCCTGCCCTATCTCATTTCTCTGCCCTGATAACACCTGAGCCCATGGACATCACCCCAAAATCCTGACCCCAGGATGGCTTTAGCCACCTGTAAGGAGACAGCAAACTCCAGTCAACATTTGCCCCCGTTCTGCTGGCAGAAGCCAGGTAGCTGACACTGAGATGATAGCCTCGCTTATAAATCATATTTTGCCCAGATTTAGAGGAGAAAGGAACTATTATGAGAAATAGATCAGAAGTGACACAGCTCATTATTATGAGGTGAGTCTGAGTTGCAGACAAGGGCAAAGTTAATAGAAAACGTATCCAATCCACAATGGTAACTTTAATTGTTACTACTAATGAAGCCTATTTAGGATGGATTATGTATCTGGCACTTCAGATGCAGCCCTCAATTCATCTTCCATGTCAGATGTCTCCCTGCATCAGATCCAGAGGCAGAGGGAGGGTTTTTTCCCCCTTCTGCTGAGCAGCTGGGGGTGAAAACCAGATTCTGTGCCACTGATCAACCGAGAGGGTCAGTGGCTCCAGCACATGGCAGGGACTTTGTGGAGAAGCTCACAAGGGGCAACTCACCTCCCCAGCACAGGGAGGAGCTGCTGAAGGACCAGTGCAGCATCAGCACTGCAAGACCTGCTTGAGGGCAGCTCCTCACCTCTCCATCATCTTCCCTACACTATTTCCAGCTGCCAACAGCCACCAAAGTGGCTGCTCAGGACCTCAAGAGGTGGCAAGTGGCTGTGGCTCTGCCCTGGACCAGCCCCCTCCTCTTCCTCAGCCTCCTCCCAGACGCTCTTCTAGGCACACTTCTGGAATTAAGGACAAATTGTAATTACTTTCCTCGGTAACAAAACCTTTGGAGGAAAGGGCTGGTGATAGATTTCAGGTTTTATGGGAGCTGACAGGCAGCATTACTCACGCTGCACGGGAACTGGCACTTCGTCACACACAGAGGTCTGTGCTGACCATTCCCTAGGGCACCAACACACACTGGGATCTTTTTTTCCCCTTAATATGGGAATTAAGCACGTTGTCTTCTTCAGTTCCCTCAGTGCTATGGAGTGCTGAGCCCTGCCCTGGCACATTAGCCGTGCTGGAGACACGGGGCTGTGAGGCACCAGGAGTCACCTTCTCCTGCTCCAGAGTAGGGGCTGTGGGGAAACACCCCACTCCTCTTGAGGGTAAAAGCCCAGCAAGGAGGGACAAGTGATCTTCACAAAGAGCAGAACACATTTTCTAACACGAGTATAAGGACAGAATCTCAGAGTGCTGGGGGTGGGAAGGGCCCTGCAGAGCTGCTGCAGCCCCAGCCCCTGCTCCAGCAGCTTCCCCTGGCTCAGGGGGCACAGGAACGTGTCCAGGTGGGGTTGGAAACCTCCTGAGAAGGAGCCTCCACACCCTCCCTGGGCAGCCTGGGCCAGGGCTCCCTCCCCTCAGCACCAAAGGACTTTCTCCTCCCGTGCCAGGGGCATTGCCTATGTGCCAGCTTGCCAGACTATGTCACTCAGGGAGAGGATACATCCTGTCACTGCAACCTGATCCCAGTTTGGGGCCAAGACAATGGATTTCAGGATCCTTCTTCCCATTTTCCATGGCCATATCAACAAGGCTCTCCCCACAAAGCAGTCCAGTCTGCACCCATTTGCCAAATCCAGTGCTGCCCTGTCCCTGCCCAGAGCCCAGCAGGAGGACCAATCCTCAGCTGCAATCTCACCCTCCCCTGGGACAACTTTAGGCCGTTTCCTCTTGTCCTGTCATTCATTACTGGGGAGCAGAGACCAACCCCCAGCTTCCTGCAGCCTCCTGTCGGAGTGTCAGAGAGGGCTGCTGTCTCCCCTCAGCCTCCTCTTCTCCAGGTTTAACATCCCCATTCCCTCAGCCCCTCCCCAGCACCCTTGTGCTCCAGCCCCTTCCTCAGCTCTGTGCCCTGGCTCTGGACACACAGATTTATCTGTTACTCCAAACCATTTAGTGAAACTGTTGTTTGCTTACAGGAAGAGGAGGTCTCGAGTGCACTTCAGCCCCGTGCACTCAGTCTCTCCAAGCTACTGCTTGAAAGGTCACTGCAACCCAAATATCAGAGAGAGGAAATTACAAAGCCAGGGCTTTAGTGTTAAACACCCCATGGAAATGGGTCACAGCTTGGGTACACCAATGCCAAACCCAGCCAAAGCAGCTGCCTGATCTCTAGGTCAGGGATTTGCCTCTCCCTGTGAGGACACTGCCACATCCCCAGTGACTACCCAGGAACCAGCAGCAAGTTCCTCTTAGACATGGACAGTGAAAGGTGAGAGCAGCATTTCCAGCACTGAGCCCATATCTCAGTGTCAGTAATTCACTCCTATTTAGTCTGGGTTTAGCTGGGTGTAGTCGTTCATTATCCTGAGCTCATCAGGAACTGTAAGGATGCTGCAGCCTCCCCTGAGCAGGGAGCTGTTACTCACCCTGCCTCCAATGGGATCAGTCTCTCTTTTGTCCCCATTTCCCCTCCTCAGCAGCTCTGTACAGATGGGCAGCAAATGTCTTTTCGGTGCACTTGGGATTATCTGCAAGGCAAAACAGGGCAGAGGAATTAATTGTGGAGATGATTACTCAGCAGTCAGGTGGGTCCCCCAGGAATTATTCCAGTGCCCTTTAGTAGGACACAGGGCTGGAGCAGTGGCAGCTGGCACAGGGAAATGGGAGCTGACAGCCCAAGGACCTCCCCCCTCTCCAGCAGGAGCCTGAGGAAGGTGCATTGAACCTCCCACACTCTGTTGGAACCTGAACATCCCTCTGTCCTCCAGCTTTGCTCACCCTGACAACAAGAGACTGAAATCAGGTGAGTAATGGGAGCCATTGAAAATCTGAGATGAATGGATCCATCTTTCATCTGTTGTATCCATCACCCCACTGTATTTTATCTCAGTGTCCCTTTAAATGATGCTGCTTGCTTTCCACTGGGGAAGGAAGAGGGAAAAAATCGATCAGAAAGCAGCAGAGGTGAGGGGAGGAAAGGATAATTGTGTTCCACCAAAATTAAGGAAAAGGAAAATGATGTAAAGAAATTACTTCTCATATAAAAGGGTATTTTATGGCAGACCTTTAAAGCATTCCATCAAGTAAAAACAACACATTTATTTGAAGTGTTAAAGAGGAACCTTCAATCAATCAGAGAACTTCATTTAGACACTGTAATGAATTCAATTGACCTTTGTGTGGCAGAGATACGGTGGTTGGAGCAAGGGGAAGGCTGCTCCGAGGCTGCCAGCCCCTTGATGCCAGCCTGCCAGCCCCTCTGGCACCAGGGCTGGCTGGAGGAGATGCCCTTTGCAGCCACGGGAGCTGCAGCTCTGCTCCAGGACTCTAGATTTAAGGAGTCTGGAGGGAGACTGCAGCTGCAGCACTCAAGGAAGGATCTGGCTGGTGGTGAGAACGGACGTCACTGGAAACTCACTGGGACAGGGATGCTTCAGTATGAAACCATCTGATTAAGCCTCTGCTCTCAAAGCAATTATCAGCTAATGTGAGCTGGGCAGTAGCCTCTCCCTTCCCACCAATCTCACTTTGTTCCTCCCCATTGCAAAGGGAAGGGCATTCACTTAGTAATCCACGAAAATGAGAGATGAAGCCTGTGGCTTGAGTTTTCCTCATCCACAAGCCCTCATAATCCATCACAAACCCTCCTAAACCCATATCCATCATAAACCCTCACAGAAGTGGAGCCAGAGGGATTTTGGACACTGCATCACTTGGGGATGGAAAGACCTGCAGGCTTTTTGGGAGCATGAGTCCATCCCTCCTACACCGGTACAGCAGAGCACCAGCATGAGAACAGGCTGAGCAGCCCCTGCCCCATCTCCCATTCCCAAATCACCCAGTGACATTAAACAGCCCCATTCCACCATTAGCTGCTGCCCAGGCTGCTCTCCCAGGCTCAGGGTGGTTCTCTTGGAGATGCAGCAGCCTCTGCACCTTGAGGCAAACTTCTGCGCCTCCCCCAGCCTTTTCTCTCTGCTTATCTCCTGCACAAACAGAAGAGCAAGTACTAATAAAAATGGGGGCTAAAAATACAGAAAAAGCATTTATTACTGAGGGAAGAATCCCCTGAATTGCACCCAGGCTAATTAACATTTATACAAAGTGCACTCATCACAAACATACATTAACCTTTGAAGCATATATAAGAGCAATTGGCAAGTATATAATGAGAGCAGAGAGATACCAGAGCACTAGACTTCCCTGCTGAAAATGCCACCCTTGCCTCCTCTTGCTTGACTTTTGAAGCAGCTTCCCTACAATTACCCGTTTTGACAGTGCTCCTGAGGTAGGTCCTTGGCACCCTGGGAACAGTGATGGGTTCTCACTGAGAAGTCAGGAGAAAAAGGAAGGATTTTGTCCAAGATTTAAATTAAACCACTAATCAATATTGCTCCTGCAAGGAGAGAGAAGAGCAGCCATGATGCTGAGATGTCCGAAATGATTCCAGTCAGCAAAGTCATTAGCAAAGTGAGTTTCCTGGCTTTTGTATCATTGGGAATGGTGTGAGAGACATAGCATCCTCAAGGAAGGAGAGCAGCACTCTGGCTGGGTAGGTAAGATGTGGTGCTAATCTCTTTGTGTCAGTTGGGCTGGGTGGGGGAAAAGAGTAGAGGAGGAAAATAAAACTTCAGAAAGAAAACTCTCACACCACTGAACCTGTGTGGGGAGGAAATGGAAGAGTGGTCAAGGTCCTGCCTCATCAACTGGGAAACTAATAATGACCAATATTCACTCCTTTGCCTCCCCTGCCCCTGCTGTGTTAATCCAACTGGCACCTTACCATGGTGGGTCAGTAACAAAGGGACATGGCAAACTCAGATGGATGGACAGGAACTTGTGTTCTGAGATGGAGCTGCAGCAGCAATGCTGTGCCGTGGGGCAAGGCATCAAACCAGGTCCCCCAAACAGCCTGCAGGTTGTAGTTCTTACACATAGCATTTGGGTTTTATAGATGGTACCGTAAATATATGTATTTATACACACACAGAAGCCCTTGGGGAGGTTTTAGACTTTGCAAGAGGTCAGCATGGGCCAGGACTCCCCTTTGTACCACAAGCAGCTCAACCTACTGCTGAACGGGGTCAGGGAAGGAGGAGATGGGGATGGATTCGTTTCAAGGGCCATCACCCAACCCAGGGCTTCTGTTTACTCAACAATCAAGAAGCACTTCTGATTTCAGTTGTGTGCAACTCCTCATAAATCCTCCCAGAGTCAACAAAAGCCAAAGTCATTTAACTCTGTGCTAATATCCCAGCGAGCAGGAAGGAGCTGGCGCGCGGCAGCGAGCAGGAGGCTTTGCAGAGGAACAATGAGGAGCAATTACACTTATCAGGAGCTGGGGTGGGATCCTGCACGTCTGCAGGCTGGTGCCAGTAATCACAGTTCATTTTACAAAGTCTGGATGACATATAGGGAAGATTTAGATGTTCTAATTACTGTGTGGAATAGCAGGGGTGCTGCTGATGAGGGAGGCAGGCACATGCACATCCACACACACATGCACTCCCAGCCAATTAAGAAAGAAAAACAGCAACAAGGAGCCTGCAGGCTCACAAGCTCTTTGCAACATCAACAAAAAAGAGATAGGTCTAAGCTGATCTACCCCTTGCTGTAAAATACAACAGCCATTAGTAAGCTAGAGGACTTGTGATGGCCAAATCCCAGCTGTGGAGGCCCAAAAGCTTTACACAGGGCAGGAGAGGATTCAAGTCATCAGCCAGATGATAGAGCTTAATTATTAGCTAACAGCATCATGGGACTCAATAGTATCATGCTCTGGATATTCCAGCCAGCAAGGACCAGGGGCCATGGCCTGAGACAGCAGTGAGATGCTGCTGATGTGTAAAATCCTGCCTCTCCAACCCATGGTTTTCTGAGGTCTCACAGGGTGCCTGCAATATCTCTGTCTCTGATGCACAAACACCTGCCAAAGCCACCACAGCCCATCCCTTCCAAGCCTGCAGCACTGCCCTGAACTCCAGCCTTTTGTAACTCACCCCATTTCTGGCCAACTCACAGAGAACCAGCACAGGATTACCACAGCACAGCCCAGGGCCTGGCCAGCCAAGGCTGCCTGGACTAAGCTCCTCCAGAGCCTGCTCCTCTCACCAGCATGCCCAGACCTCAGCTCACCTGGAGCTGGTCCTCATATGAGTGGGCAACCCAGCTCCTCCTCTGCATAGTCCCAAGAGCTTTGTAGGCAGCACTGGAGAGAGGGCTGAGACACAAAAAAAAAACCCTTTCTCCATACATTTCTTTCTAATGTAGGGCCATAGCAGCACCCTCAAAACCCTCATGTGGGGGTTTGTGTGCTTCTGGGTCAGCTGATCATCCTCTGATGCCAACAACATCTCCACATCCTCCTGGGTTGCTCCCCAACTACTCCAGGCCAGATGGTCACCAACTCCGGGAGCACAGCAGAAAAATGACCCCCCAGCAGCAGTTTCATGAAGCACCAGCTGGAAAGACTCTTGTTTGTTATTAGAGCCTTGAACCTTGAGCTTTTTCTCCTGACTATAAATGGGTTTCACCCACATACAGCCTCAACAGAAGACCAGAGGGTTGTTAATAGGATATAGGATATGCTGTCCTCTCCTTGAGCCTCTGTAGGTAGCTAGTTCCCTGCAGAGGAACAAGGAATAAAGAACTTAGAGCTATAAAACCAAAGAAGATGTTTAGTCTTGGCTGGAGGCCTAGGAATTACCCAGCAGCACATATTCAGAGGTGACTTAGTCCTGTGAGCAACATGAGACCTGTTGGCAGTGGGGAAAGAGATGCTGGCTGGGCAAAAGGTGCAAGAAGCAGAAGTTTGGAAGAAGCCCTGAGAAGCAATGATATTAATGTTATTTATGGCAGAAAGGGGCATTAATATTACTCCACTTATTAATACATAAAGCTGTAGCATAATTACCAAACCAGCTGCAAAACACCTGCAAAACACCGCATTGCTATTAATGCTGATGATACATTAATATTACATTATTACTGGTTTGTTTTGTGCCTTAAACTTCCTTGAAATAATTCCTTTCCGCTGACTTTTGTTCCTGTTTGTTCAATACCTTGGGAAGCTTTTAGGTCTAATCAGTAACCAGGGCCCAGTTTTCTCAGATATCAAAAAGTGTTTGCTTGGAAAAAAGTTAGAAGCTTTAAATGTGGCTCAGATTTGGTTCAGGGAGAGGAGCTGGCTGCTGATACCACATCCTGATGCTCACAGACTTTTCAACACAGCCATCAAAATGGACACAGGTAAGGGGGTTAGAATCATAGAACCGTTTCATTGGGAGAGCCCTTGAAGCTGCTGCAGTCCCAGCCCTGCCCTCACCCTGCCCAGCCTAGCACTGACCCACAGCCCTCAGCACCTCAGCCCCACGGCTTTGGGATCCCTTTGGGATCCCTGGGCAGCCTGGCACAGGGGCTGACACCCCTCTCAGGGAAACAGTTCTGCCTCAGCTCCAACCTCAACCTCCCCTGGGGCAACTTGAGCCCATTTCCTCTTGTCCTATCACTTGTTACCCATTATTAGGATTGGGATCCCATTATTGGGATTCTGCCTCCACCTCAGCCCCTCTTTTGCAAGGCCCATCTCACTGCTCAGTGAGGGTCTGAGTCTGCCCAGAGCACAGGGAGCAACGTGACCCAGCACCAAGACACATCAGCCTGGCACACAGGCTCTGCAAGGAGAGCACCATAAATCCTGGCAGTGGTAAGTGACATTCTGCTGGGCTTTCTCCCAAATGACTCTCATTCCTCACTGAAATCCTGCCCTGGTTTGGCAGCAGAACTGAAGTGACGAGCAGGCCGAGTTCCACATGCCTGTGCAGGAGGAAAGTCAGCGTGACAAAGAGTTAATGAGGCAGCACCAGGTTTTCAAGGCATCTCAAGATTTCTTTGCAAGCAAAGTCAGGCATGATTGAGGTTAAAGTTACCTAAAGAGGAACTCAACTCTTTGAACAGCACCAGCCATTCGTCTTCCCACCCCAGCCCAGCAGCAGAGCAGCCATGTAACGTCCCCCAACCTCCAGCCAGCGCTGTGCTCCTGAGGTTGTCACCAAACCCCCCTCTGCACCAGCTGCAGTCTGTGGGGCTGCTCAAACACTCACTGTGCAGCTGAGTCTTCACCCAAGGAGTCAGAAATCAGCTGTCTTGTCTCAGTCTCACTGGATTTCATACCTAAAAAGCAGGATTGCCACAGCCACCCTCGTAGAGCTTGTGCTGGTTGATGCTTCTCCTTTGGCACCATCTCCTTAGGGGTGAAGATTCCTTCAAGGCAGGGGAAGCTTGTAATGAAGCAGGACTGCTGGTCCTGTACCTCTCACTGGAGGTTATGGTGCAGAAAGGGAGATGTCAGGTAAGGCAAAGGACAGTGCCATGCAGGAAATGGCACGTCTGAAATGCTGATTTAGCTCCTGTCTCTCAGGTGACCTCTGGCTCCCCTCTCCTTGTCTTCTGGTATTTAGCAAACATCTTCTTGAAACAGATGAATATGTAATGGAGAAACTTCATTTCCTCTGTGGTCAGGGGCAAATATTTGTGTTCAAAGAGATAAAAATTTGATGTTCTGGATAAGTGCAGACTTCTGCTGTCCAGAACAGAGACACTGATGCACATTCCTGTCCACTTTGTTTAATGAAAGAATCAATGCTTTCATCTTCTTTCAGAAGATCCTCACAGCAAACATTGATGCAGAGGACTGGAGCTGACCCTCTGCCTCCTGTGCTGGTGGGATGGATGGATGGATGGATGGATGGATGGATGGATGGATGGATGGATGGATGATGGGTGGGATGTTGGCACATAGCAGCATCACCCTGCCACCTGCCTCAGCTGCTTCTGCTGTGGGGACACCAAGTCCAGGCTGGGCTCATTCTGATCCCAATCCCAACAACCACTTGGAAATGTTGCCTCTGTCCAGAGCTGGGCAGCAGAGCTGGGGAAGGGGCTGGAGCACAAGGGTGCTGGGGAGGAGCTGAGGGAATGGGGGTGTTGAGCTTGGAGAATTGGAGGCTGAGGGGAAACAGGAGCCCTCTCTGACACTCCCTGACAGGAGGCTGCAGGGAGCTGGGGATTGGTCTCTGCTCCCCAGCGATGAATGACAGGACAAGAGGAAATGGGCTCAAGAGGGTTTGGACTCCAGGAGCTTCAAGGGCTTTTCCAGTCAGAATGATTCTTTGATTCTTACTCAATTTGCTGGGTATGAAAAATGCAGCCTGAGAGGGACACACTCAACTGAGCCTCAGTGCCAGGGCACCATGGCATAACCCAGCCCTGGACAGCACAAACACCTCCAGCTCCAGGTGCAATGTGCTTCTGCCTGTGCCTGCTCCCCTTTCCTGTACAAAGGAGACAGCACCTGAGAGCTTTAAAGACACATGGCAGCAAACTGCAGTCAATAAAAAGGCTAAATCCTCAGATCTTAAATATAAATGATCCAAAACCTCCATAAAAATCCCCCCAAATTAAAGAAAAATATGAAAGTACACATCTGAGTTTTAACCTTGATGCCACGGAGTCTATGGAAAAAAGTCTCTGTTGCTATTGATTCCCATGGAAAACACTCAGATGTGCTGCAGGAGGACAGTGGGATGAAAGGTGAGTCAGAGGCAGAGATCATGACCCCACGGCCTTCCACGCTTCCCCAAGGCCCTGCAAAAGCAAGCAGAGTGGGAGTCACTTTGAAATTCATTTTGGTCTCAAACAAGCCAGGGCCCAAGGTGCTCCCTCCCCATAGCTGCTCTGTTTCTGAGGTTTTTTTGAGCTGGAGAGGGGGAGCAGGAGAGGAGAAGCCATGTGGCTGCTGCAGCAGGGCAGAGCTTTCCCTGCCTCAGAGGCACCCAGCTCCTCACAGCTGCCCGAGAGCAGATATTGCAAGTTCCAAATACAAACCTCACTTATCTTGCTGGGGAGAAAGCACTGGCTGTTCAGTGCTGCATGTTCAAACAGCAAATATTCATCCCAGCTTCTGAAGAGTTTAACACAGAACACAGCCTCATGTTTTTCTTTGCCTGTTCTTCCTCTCTCACAATAAAACCCATCACTACCAACAGCCTTTTGGGACTAACACACACACACGTGTTCCTCTTTCTTTCCCTCCTGTAGCTGTGCCACTGCCAAGGCTTCAGCCTTTCACAGCCTGCTGGGACTGGGGAAGCCGTGGGGCACAGACCATATGTAATGGACTTACAGAAGGTTGTGGTGAGAATGCTCTTGAGCTGAGAGGGGAACAAAGCCTGGGCCTCCTGCAAGCTGGTGCCCACCTCAGACACGTCTGCAGCCACTCTCCTTCCTGAAGAACACTCAACACTTTCTGTTTTCATCCTCTTCTCAGTGCACATCCCTGTGTGGGCCAGAAAGGAAGAAAGAGGAAAGAAAGTTCATCTCCTGTTGTGAGTCAAAGGGAAGATAAACAAAAGCCCTGTTTGCTCTGAGGCATCTCTTCAGGATCTCAAAAGCAGTTTTTCCTCTGGTGCTGCCAGTCTGCAGCAGCACTGGATGCAGCTTTGTCATCTCTCACCTGGCCTGAAGGCAGCAATCCATCCCTGCCTTCACAGCCACTGGCAGCCTCTTTCAGCAGACAGGATTTTGTGCAGCCTGGACTTTGTGATCCTTGCCTTCTGCTTTCTCTTACTTTCACTCCCTTCCCTTTGTCCCCAGGCACTGTGACTGGGCTGCTCTGTGGGTTGGTGCCAGGAATCAGCACCCAAGCCCAGGCAGGGGAGAGGAGGAGGGAGTAGAGGTAAAAGGAATGATGTGCTGGTAAGCACAGTCCTCAGCAGGAACGAGTGGCCTTGTTTGGGAAGACACAGGGCACTGCTGAATCCACTCCTTATGCAGGAGGCCAGCATCTTCCAGGCTTTAACACCTCTTTATGTAGGTCACTGTCTCACTGTGGGAGGAAGTGTGCAAGAAAGCATATACACAAATGTGCAGCTTTGAAATGATGATAAGGAAGAGAAGCTGAAAACACAGCAGAACAGAGGAGGCAGCCACTGTCCCCAGGAGAGCTGAGGGAGCTGGGATTGGGATCAGAACGAGCCCAGCCTGGATTTGGGAGCCCACAGCAGGACTTTGGCAGACCCAAGGCTGTGGGCAGGGTTGGCTGGCTCCATGCACAGCCCAGACCCTCACCCTGCCTGCGCTCCTGCACTGAGTGAGCTGGGGAGAAGCACTGACCCCCCTTTACTTGACTAAATTAAAGATAATATCTGAAAATGCCAAAACTTGCATCGAAATTAATGGGACTTGGGATGACAAAATACCTCAGTGTATGTGGCCCTTTGAGTCTTTATCTTGATTCAATATTCTTTGGAAGTCAGTGTAGAGTGAAGGATAGGTTTTCATCTCAGATTTTGCTGACTACTGGGCTGTAGGTAAATCTCACCTGGTAATATCTTACCCATCAGAGCCCTTTCAAAACTCTGGGTAGCATAAGCATCCATCAGGGCTGGCACATTAATTCCAACAGTGTTATTTTCACATCATTTAAGGCCTCTCTTCTCACTTTTGTTTTGCAATTGAAAATATTTGGGAGGCATAACACAACTGCCATCCTCACCTTGCTGCCTGCAACCACTGCCACGGCCCTCAGGGACTGTCTGCATTCTGGTCAGGATGGAGCATTTGAAGGGGTTTAGGTTTAATCCCAGTCAAATATGCATTTGGCTTAGGGTAAAAGAAAAAAAAAGTAGCATTCTCTTGCTGAAACAAATCGAGCCCAGGTGATGCTGATGGTGGTAAGGGCTGCTTTACATCCCATTGCATGTGCAAGGAGTAAAGATAATTGACAGGAGCTGGGAGCAGAATTAGGCTCTGGTTAGAAGGAACACAGCCTAGGCTGAGGTTGCCACAGTAGGCTTAGTACAATCACTCACCAGAGAGCCCAGTGTGTGCTCCTCATAGAGGAGGGGGGATTGGGGAGAGGCAGCAGCTGCTGCTCATGAGATTTGCTCTGGAGACACCTTAGACATAGAAGAAAATCCCTGGCTGAGGTGGGCCTGAGCATGCTGTGTGGTTGTTACTGACATTTGTACTGAATAATCCCTCTCCAAACCAATTTTTGTAGCCTAGAAAGCCGAAATTGCTTTATTACAGCACTGGGAGTACTGGGGATGTCTCCTCCTGACATACACACACAGAGACAAAAGAACACTCCTTATATACATTAAAGAACATGAATATCCATGTTATTTCTAAGAATTACCTGCCCACTAACTCCTGTGCAATACTGGGGTGATGTTTGACATGATTTGGGTGGAGAGTTAAGGAACACAGCTCATTACCATGTTCAGAGATGTTAATTTGCATGTTAATTTTAAGGTTAATGAGGCACAGGTCTCACTCTGGGCCCCATTTAGAAACTGTTTAGTCACTGGGTTGAAATGGAAACTGCTTTGAAGCTGTTTGTCTGCTTGATTCCCTCAGTTTACAGCCACAGGACTGTACCCTTTGCTGATCCTGCAGCATCCACCTCCCAGGTCTGCACAACAGGTAAGTGAGCACTGGCACTTTTAACCCTTTGTGTGTGATTCCCACATCATCTACCCTGTTACTGTGGTCACTCAATGCAAAGCCCCAAATCACACTTGTATGAAGTCAAGTTGGGGAGTATCCCTTCTGATGTTAAATGAGGAGGGGTGTCTGGGGGTCTGGTCCTTCCCTTTCCCAGCTTCAAGCAGAGAGACACAAAATGAGTCTCAGGCAGAAACTCAGGGGTGGGCCATATAAAAGGCAGCAAGAGACAGAGACACCAACCTGTGCTTCCCAGGCAGTCTGAGTGAGCTTCCTCATGCCAGGCAGAAAAGTCAAATGACTGAAAATGGAACCTGGAAGTGACAAAATGGGGATATGTTAAATGAAAACAATCAAGCATTTCTTTTTGTAGCATTGGTTTTTTTCCATCAGCTTAAAGAATGCTCCTTTGGAACACTTCTTTCTTCTTTTTTTTCAGCAGGGGAAAAACAAACCCCAGTATAGAATAAACATTTCCCTGTTAAAGAAGTTGATTATGATGCAGTTCCATATTTCATCTGTTCAGCAGGAACTGCTCTGCCACATTTTTGGATGAACATCTAAGGGGAAAAATTGGTTGCTGAGTTTTTTTCTGCTCCAGTGAAGGACTCGGGTCACATCCACTCAGCATTTAGGGAAGGAGCGGGACCAACCTGCCTCTGTGCAAATCTACCACTTGGCACAGAGTGTTCTCCTTCCAAAATCACAGCCTGGGCACTGCTGCATCTGCTCACTGCTTGGGAACCACATACAATGTACAGCTGCCCTGACACCAACAAGCTGCAAACCACCACCCAGCCAAAACACTCCTTCTGTCTGCTGATAATGAAATTAACTTCAATAAGCATAAAATCCAGGCTGTCAAGCTGATCTATTGGATAAGTAGGAGGAGAGACGAAATTCAGGCATAAGTGATGGCTGGGCACACAGCTCCATACCAGGAGAGGGGTTGTTTTGAGCTCACTGGCTTCTGGCATGGGAAAAATTCCTTGATTGTGCCTTATTTTCCCCTTGGCCATGAAGCCCAACAACTGCCAGCACAAGCCTTTTCCTGAAGGCAGTAGAGGGGAGGTTGAGGTTGGAGCTGAGGCAGAACTTTTACACCAAGAGGGGTGTCAGCCCCTGTGCCAGGCTGCCCAGGGAGCTGGGGCAGTGCCCAGCCCTGGAGGGATCCCAAAGCCGTGGGGCTGAGGTGCTGAGGGTTGTGGGTCAGCGCTGGGCTGGGCAGGGTGAGGGACTCCAGGAGCTTCAAGGGCTTTTCCAGCCACAGTGATTTCACGTTTCTATGATGACATGCTGATGAAGGTGCCTCCTCTCCTGCACCACAGCCGTTGCTTTCACAGTTGCCTGTTCTTAGAAGGGCTCAACAAACACACGCCTGCAAACAGACATNAAAAATTCCTTGATTGTGCCTTATTTTCCCCTTGGCCATGAAGCCCAACAACTGCCAGCACAAGCCTTTTCCTGAAGGCAGTAGAGGGGAGGTTGAAGTTGGAGCTGAGACAGAACTTTTACATCAAAAGGGTTGTCAGCCCCTGTGCCAGGCTGCCCAGGGAGCTGGGGCAGTGCCCAGCCCTGGAGGGATCCCAAAGCCGTGGGGCTGAGGTGCTGAGGGTTGTGGGTCAGCGCTGGGCTGGGCAGGGTGAGGGACTCCAGGAGCTTCAAGGGCTTTTCCAGCCACAGTGATTTCACGTTTCTATGATGACATGCTGATGAAGGTGCCTCCTCTCCTGCACCACAGCCGTTGCTTTCACAGTTGCCTGTTCTTAGAAGGGCTCAACAAACACACGCCTGCAAACAGACATTTTATTAAGGGCTTTTTTTTTTTTCTTGCTTAGCCATTGTAATTTCATACAAAGCATTTCTTTGTCCTGAGAACCAGAAAGGAGCTCTTGGATCCACTCACTTTCTCATCCCTTTGTGTGATAAATCATGGCAGCATTATCCTGGCCTCAAACATTTTCAATGAGAGGGGATATCAAAGCGGGTTTGGTTTCCTGCGTGAGCTTTTAACCGCCTTGTGGTTTCTCAGCACATTTTCCTCTCTTTGTGTGGTTCATCTACCTCCCTCCTCTCCTTTTCTTCTCTCCAGGAAGGCTGAAGATTTCTTTTTAAGCAAAGAAGAAAGATGTTTTTTTCTTCTTCTTTGTTCTGCTGCTACTTCCCCGAAGATTCCTCCCTTCTCCCCTCTCCGGGCCCCTGCTGCCCTCTCCCCAAGGCAGCACAGAGGGTGAAACTCCTGAGGCCTCCAGGGACCACAGGAGTCCTTCCCTCAGCTGCAGCTGGCAGTGGGTACATAGGCAACACTGGCAGAGAGGTGAGGAGCTCAGTCCAGCACAGGCAGCAGCTGGGGAAAAGCTGCTGAGATGCAACAGCAGGTCGAGGGAGGTTCTGTTCCCCCTCTGCTCTGCCCTGCTGAGGTCTCATCTGGAGTCCTGTGTCTCCCCAGTTCAGGAGAGACAGGGAACTGCTGGAGAGAGGCCAGTGCAGGGCCACCAAGATGCTGAGGGGATGGAACGTGTGTGAGGAGGAAAGGCTGCAGCCCTGGGGCTGTTCAGCCTGGGGAAGAGAAGCCTGAGCTCAGGGGCACCTCAGCAACACTGACGAGCACCTACAGGGTGGGTGTCAGGAGGATGGGGAGACACTTCTTTTTCTGTAGTGTTCAGTGACAGGATAAAGCTGTCCACAAACAGCTCCACTTCAACACAAGGAGAAGCTCCTTTAGTGCTGAGGTGAGGGAGCCCTGGCCCAGGCTGCCCAGGGAGGGTGTGGAGGCTCCTGCTCAGGAGGTTTCCAACCCCACCTGGACACGTTCCTGTGCCCCCTGAGCCAGGGGAAGCTGCTGGAGCAGGGGCTGGGGCTGCAGCAGCTCTGCAAGGCCCTTCCCACCTCACCAGCCTGGAATTCTGAGTTCCCTGGCTCTGCACTCACACCAAGAGAGCTGCAGCTCCCAAGTTAACTCACACAAACGCACCTCTCCTGGTCCTTCCTGTATGTTGCTATGACACAGCATCCTTGGTCCTGTATGCAGAGAACTGCCAGTGGGCACGAGAACTGCCCCTTGGGTTTGGCCTCTCTCCTGCTGCCCCAGGGCATGGGCAGAGCTGTGCACAGCATGGGTGCTGGCTGGGTGCTGGGTGTCTCTGCCTGTGTAGCTCCTGGAACAGCTCTGCCATGCCATGTCACCTAACATAGCAAGGCTGTGATCTCTGACAGCTACTATAAAGCAATTAAGAAACAATTTCCAGGAGCAGAGTGTCATTAGCATCTCGTAGTTGGTAACCCCAGCAGCAAATTGAGGTTTAGCACATTGTCTCAAGTCAGGCTGATTTACTCTGACAGTGATCAAATGATCTTAATGATCTGTCAGGCAGTCATCATATCCAAATCTGTTTATGATGAGGACCAGGAAGCAAAAGCAATTCATTTAGTTTGTTTACAATCAAGATGGGCCTGGACACCCCAGAGTCATTAAAAGAAGAAAAGGCATCTCAGAAAAGCTAGAGTTATTTGATTACAAGAGGCACCACGAGCAGGCTTTCTCCAGCACAGCAAAAGACTTTCAAAGTGCATAAATCAAAACCCACAGCAGCGTGAAATTTGACCAAAGCAAGCCAAATGAGGTGTCCAAAGCCCTGGGCACAAGGGCTTTTCTTTAATAGCTTTGGTGACCTTTAGGGGTTGGTAACCTCTCAGCATGAAATGGGAATGTCTCTGATTTGCATGGCTTATCTGTAGATAAGCTGCATGAGTAAGAGAGCTGGGAGAAAGGGAATGAGGGGCTGCTAGGGATGGGAACCACACTTTGAATCGAAACAGGCAGGAGAACTGGAGTGCCATGGATGTGTGCTGAAAAAGCTGATGGTCTTCATCTCACGCTCCAGGGCCAGTGGGACCTTGGGAAGTCCAGAGTGAAGGGGCAGTGGTTAAGGAGGAAGAGGATGGTAGCAAAGTAAAGGTCCTTGCAGTAGACCTTGGCCAAAGCAAAGGTGCCAAGGTCCAACTGTGCTCCTGGGGATCACAGTGCCCTGGAAATGGATGCAATGCCCCTTGCCAGCACCTTGCAGTCCTGTTTTATTTCCCAGACTGGCACTGTCACACAGACACATCAGATGCTGCATCTAACCTGGTACAAAGGAAGTTTGGGTGTCACCTTCCCATGACCAACAAACCTTCTGTAACAGAGCAGCCTGTCCCGAGGCAGCTCAGCTCTGCTGGAGCACTCCCAGCCAGCTCTCCATCAGAGCTAAAGCACTTTGCAAATCCTCACCTCATCTTCTATTCCATTTAAATGATCTACCATCTTTAGCAAGGATGAACCTCTCCAGAGCCTGTATCCAAGGCAACAAGAGTTACCAGGGAAAAAATGGATCCAAGAAGTTATTAAAATCACAATATCCTTTCTGAGCAAGGCAGAGATAATGAGCACACGTTACACTGGTTCCCTGCACCATGGGCTGGCCACAAGCCACCTGCTGGGTGAAGCTCCCTGGCTGGTGACCAAACACCAGCTTTGTGAAGGCATTTAAGCTCTTAACAACAAGAAGCAGCACATCTCTACCTCCAAACCTCAGCCCAAACCCATAAACCCCCAGAATTCATTCCCTGCCCGTGGATCAGCCTCCAGCACAGGGCAGCAGTGTTCCACAGCATTGGGAAGGGGGTTTGTATTTCAAATATACAGACATTTGGGCAATTTCAAGATGCTGAGGAATCATTTGTAAAGAGGAAAACGTGAAAGGCTGCCCTGGCTTCCACACAAGACCCTTGTGCCATGGATGAGGCTGGGACCCCAGGGCTTATCCTGGCTCCCTTGGCATGTTCTTCCTTTCCCATACCACAGCAGAGAGATGTGACAAGGCCAGATCTGGAGTCACTGATGACCCTGAAGCTTCTGCACTGGCCAATACCCTGAGCACCTCTCAGAAACGAGCACCAGAAGCTGGTGGTGGGGTGTTGGAGGTGGGGGCCGTGGCAGGCAGTGGCCGGTGGCTCTCCCTGCTCTGCATCCCAGGCTGCGGGATGCTGCTGCAGTAATGAATCACTTCTGTGTGTGTCGCTAAGAGCTTTGTAAATCCCAGGATTAGGAGGAACATGTCAGGATGCTCACACTCTGCATGTGCCTGGCACGAGATGAAACCTCCTGGAGTCACGCTGAGGAAAAGATCGTGGTGTAATTTGTTTTGATGTCTCAGGACAACAGATCCTCTGGTACCGTCACAGGACAGACTCCCACTGGTTTGACAATGAAGGGTAGCTCTGCCTTGCAAGCTCAAAGTCAAAATCTGGGATTATCTTCCCTCTCCCCCATCTCCAGGGCAATGCACGATGTTACAGGTTTGGTTTGCAGAGATTGTGCAAACATTTCCCTTTATCCATCCCTCTGTTTGATCTGCTCAAAGATTTTAAAGCAAAACGCTGATCTCTCCTGGGATTTAAACTGAAACCAAAAGCAGCAGCTGAGCATCAGTTCCATAAACTGCAACCAGATTTGCTCAGACAAAAAAAAAAAAAAAAAAGAGAGTGGATTCTCTTCAAAAGAAACCCAGGAGCAGCAGGCAGCCAGAGCACCGAGGTGATCACGGCAAAGCAAACCCCCAGCAAGTCTTAGTGAGCAAGGTCTGAAAGCCCAGGAACCACGAGATTGTGGATGCTCAATTCTGTTACAAACATTGATCGAGTCCTGGTGAGCTGGTTCCAAACAGATCCAGGTAATTAACACCTGACATCTAAACCACCACCTCCTTGGCCCAAACTGTGCCAGCTCCAGCGACCTCCCACCTCCCTCAGCTGTAGCAGGATGCTCAGGCCTGCACTGCAGGACAGAGCTGCTCACTCTGCTGCGGGTCAGAACCCAGAGCAATTTGTACCATGACAACTGCATCTGCACATTGTCTGTCTTGTGTAACTATGCCAGAAAGCACCCAACCCCAACTGAAACGTTTGATGCTATTCCTCAGCCTGCAGAAACGATACCAGGATAGCTCCTAAAGTGACCATTAACCACAATTCACGGCCTCAGTCACTGAACCAGAAAAGCCAGAGGGTTTTAGTGTGTTTTTCAAATGAAATGTTCAGCAAAGACTATTTACTCATTCTTCATCACTTCCTAGCTGTAAAAAAATCATCAAATTAAATTTCACTCTCAAATTCCAACACGACCTTAGAGGTGGAGGCAGGGAAAACAAGCAGAGGAGAGTGTTGGTGACATTCGCCCAGCTGCTGCAGATCAAAGCTCGAGGCTGGGAGCACTGGTTTAGTTTGGCAAATCTTGGTTGAATAATAGGAACAAAAAAAATAACACCTCATTAGAAAGGTTTGACCTTTTCTCTTGGCTTTTCTCTCTCTCTAAAATCACTGGGGAGCAGAGACCAACCCCTAGCTCCCTGCAGCCTCCTGTCAGAGAGTGCTCCTGTCTCCCCTCAGCCTCCTCTTCTCCAGGCTCAACACCCCCATTCCCTCAGCCCCTGCAATGCCTGCAGGCTGCTGACAGGGCCCCCACAGACACAGCCTTTCTACAGTCTCTTGGCCTCTTCTCTCAAAGCCTGACTCGATGCTGAATAAAGCAAATAAAGAGGAACAAAGCAAGGTGCCCTGTCCCTAGATTGCCCACAGTTTGCCACCAGCAGCACTTGCAGCCCCTGCTATGCAGTGGGGATGCACCGTTTTGGGTTGCTCAGCAATGGGTCTGATTTGAAGGCATTTCCTCTGCCCTCAGATGCTAAGAAAGCTCAGAAGGAATCAGGAGACATCTCTGCACTGGGCAGGAGGGAGATTTTCCTTTTCCTTTTCTTAAAGGGATGTAAATAAGGAAAGCAGCAGCAGCAATCAGGCTGCTGTCCCTAGGACAGCATCTCTGGAGCTTATTCTCTTCACCGTGGGGGTTTGATGAAAGCAAACTTTCCCCACTCACTGCAGCACATGCAGAAGGAACCTGTTTCCAAGGAAACGGGGATCTTTTGCATGTCCAGCGTGTGGTCAGAGACAGGGAGAGGTTGTGAACACAGAACCTGCCTTCTTACATGGCTGCTGCCACTCTCGCTCCCCTCACAGGCAGGCTCAGAGCATCTGCAACACACACCATCACATCCCAGTCAGACAGCATCTGTTTGGAGAGGCAGGCTGGTGCAGCTGCAGCTTCTAACTGCCAAAAGCAAGCTCCTGTGCAGTGTTGGGGTACTGGATTTAATTTGGAGAAGTAGGAAATGGGCAGTTTTCACCTCTGCATTGCCTGTGAGATGTAGGGACTACAGCATCCCCCAAGAGAGTAACAGAGACCACCAGAAAGAGGCCAATAATCCAGGCAGGAACTTGGTTACTTCTTCTGTCTTGCTTAGCTGAAGTAAATTGTCCCAAACCAGGAGCTAACCCCCAAAGCTTATCACCCCTCTAGCCAGGGGTAGGAAGCAGATGCCTTTTACTGGTCCAGGACTGAGAGGTGGGAAGACATCACACTCACCACTTTGCAACAGAGAGGCTGCAGCACAGAGGAACATGTCACCTGCTCCACTACAGCATTACCTGTCACCAGATTCTTTTTAACTGAGGAGCTGTCAATAAACCGGTGTGAGGACAGGCTGTACCCCAGCAGCCGGAGGGGCACTGGCCTGACGCACCGTCCCATGCTGCTGATGCCGTTTGCAGGCACACAAAAGGCTCTGAAACATCTTTTCAATCCCCTTTTGAGGCCACCTCGGTGGCAGCTGCCAGCCACAGTGGGCAATGCCAGCCCAGAGCAGCTCTGAGGGGCTGCAGCAGACTGTGAGGATCCTGGCTCAAAGCTGTGTGTGGCTCAGCCACCCCGTGCATCTGCAGCTTTACATTTGCAGACACTGTCTGTGTCTATAATTAATTAATGTTTGTACAGTGCTTTTAAGATAAAGTGGCATATAAGTACCGACTATCATTATTATTAGGCCCATCCTGATTTAAACCCATCAAAAGGCAGGAAATTGGGAGTTTTTAAGAGCCTGGCAGCTCGGTCACAGAGCACTGCTGAAGCTCACGTCGTTCTGCTCTCTGCATTTCACTCAGCAGAGGAAGTTTAAGTCACAAACGTCAGCTGTGGATTTGCAGATTTAGCCCAGAATTTACTAGCTTTTTGTATCTTGAAGGGAGAAATCTCTCACCAAGGGACCTTCATCAGGGAGTGAGGAAAAAGAAACACCCTTAATGCATCAATTTAAGGGACCTTCAGGGGTGATTTCCCCCCCCCCCACTCCGTGTTCCCATTATGAGCACTGAAAACCCAGCTTACAAAAATCCTCATTTTAGCTCAGTTCATTTTAAATATCAACCCCTAAGAGTTAGGGAGGGCTAATTAGTAAAGGGGAAGGGGAAAGGGGATGTTGGGAACTTTTAATTTCACTCAGTGCAGCCAACCCTGAAAAGAACTGGGAGCTGGCTATTAGCTACACGCCTTTAATTTGACTCCAAATGGGAAGAAGTTGCAGTGCAGAAAGTGCTAGTGCCAGGCAGGCCCCGTGTCTGGGTGCAAGGTGCTAATTGATGGCTTAAAAGGGTGAGGCTGTGGATGCACAACCCTCTGGCCAAACCACCCTGAGAGCTGCTTTCATTGGGCTGCAGAGAGGGGCTGGTGGCTGAGCACCCACCTGATTCATGGGGCACCATAAAAAGGTGTCAAGAATGCCATGTAATTGCTCTTGTGATCAAACTTATGCCAGAACCAGAAAGAAATAAGGAAGGAAAGAGAGAGAGGAAGAGAAAGAAGATGGGCAGGGGAGCAGGGAGTGAGCAGAGCTACAAAGGACCCTCTGGCACCTCTGCTGGGGCTCATCCCTTGTCCCCTTCCAAACAGAGGTGCCTGCTCTGTGCTCAGCAACCTAAATGTTCACACAACATCCTCCCAAAGCCTGTGCTCATCTTCAAAACACTCCTAGGGATGGAGAGATCAATCACAGCCTCTTCTGAAGTGCCCAGTAGCTAATTGCCTTCTCTGTTTAAAAGAAATAATCAGCATTATGACTTGGGCTAGAGCGTGTGAATTTCCCTATTCATTATTTTAACCCATCTGTGACACAGCCTCTCCTCTCCTCTCCTCTCCTCTCCTCTCCTCTCCTCTCCCCTCCCCCCTTCTGCGCTCTTCTGCCCTCGCCTCGCGTCGCGTCGCGTCGTGTGGGGTAGGGTGGTGGTGGGGG